>JADRCD010223513.1:0-20445 GCA_019843815.1 Montemys delectorum
AGGGTCTTCAGAGTGAAACAAGGGACTTACAGTTCACCCCACAAGCTCCTGATCATCATCACCCCTGGAGGAGGACCCTCCACCCTCAGATACCATTGATGTCTTGTCCCTTACATCTCCTGGAGGTGAAAACCAAGGCCAGCTATAGCGTTAGCCTATCTCTCTACCATCCCTCCAGACAATGGTCCCTCTCCTGCCAGGCTCTGGGCATCTCCACATTCCCTTGCTCACAACTGGGCAACTCTGCCAGCAATGTCTCTCACCCCAGACCCTACATTTCCGTATTGAAAAAGTTTGTTCATTAGCCTGATCCTGGTGCCTGATGCCAACCTCTCATATTCTGAAGGCCATTGAGTATCTAACACCCAGTGGGGAGCTCTACCCACCCTGTACCATGGTCTTCAGCCCACAGTCAACAGGACCTATCAGTGGTACCTTACTCAGCTCCTACCATATGAGTATTCATTGCTCCCTCTGATGGTTGCTCTGCCCCAGGGCCATTGCCCTTGCTGTTCTGGCATCCAGGTATGCCTAGAGCTCTCTCTATGTGACCCCAATTCCCATCCTGACGTCTGTGTCCCATCATTACTTAAACTACAGTGACATACTGTCACAAGCCAGATGGTCTTCCCTCTCCAAATTCATGTCCACCTCAAACCTCACCAGAAAAAGACATCTCTCCACCAAAATGTGTCTAAGGATGCAATTAAACAAGATCACAGACCGCCTCACAAATCCAGTGGGAACGCATCTGTAAAATCTGTAAGATATTGAGACACAGGGGAGACCACAAGAAGATGGAGACAGAGATTGGAACAACACACCTACAAGTTCTACTGTGGGCCACTAGAGGCATGGGTGGCAAGAAGGACCCTCTCCAGACCCTTGGGAGGACCACAGACCTGTGAAGACTATCCTCAGAGCCATGACCTCCACAGCGCTAAGACTGCCTCAGAGACTCAGTATGGGTTTAAGAAAAACAGAGAGGTATTAGAGAGCTGTACCCTCTACCCCTACCCCCAAGTAGCACAGGGAGGCCCAGGAAGTCAGTGTCTGCACAGACTTCAGTCTATCCTTCTTTGTTTATGACAGCCCCACCATGATCTCAATAGTGGTCACCCTCCCCCTGAACCTCCAGAGAGGGGTCTCAACTGTGGGAGATGTTCAACATGAGCCCCAATTCCACAGGAAGAAGTGGAGGCCAGAGAAGGCTGGCCATCCTTCTAACCATTTAAACTCCTCCCCTCCCATTCTGGACTCATAGCTCTCTCAACAGCCTCACCCAAAGCCCTTTTTGCACCTTGAATGGCTCCCCTCTGGGGGCATGAGCATCTGGCTCAGCCAGGAGTCTTCCTGGTAGAACAGAATGGCAAGAAGTCTTTCACTCTTCTTAGAAATGGGTGTGGCCATTGTACAACACATGGCTTCACCTCCTATTCTCCATCGACTGGAAATAGTAAATGAGACTTTCTAGAAATGAAGAGTTTTATAAGTTTTTTTCCCTGATTTTTGTTTGTTTGTTTTGTTGTTGTTATTTTGCTTTATTTAATCATTTTTTGAAGTGATAACAACGCATCCTAGGGCTTGACACATGCTAAGTAAGATCTCTATCACTGAGTCATGCTCCAGTCTAGGCAGGTGTTGAACCTCTCAGCCATGCCTCTAGCCCTGTGTTTGCTTTTATATTGAAATAGGGTCTCACTACATTGCCCATGTTGGTCTTGAACTTATAATTCTCCAGCCTCAGCCTCAGGAATAGCTAGGGTTACTTCTCATCCTCTTCCCTGCAACCCTCATGACTCCTCTTGGCTCTTGGTATACCCTCAATCCAGAGCCCTTCCTGTACCATCAACATGATGGAGTCTTCTCCCAGGATGGAGGCTCATGGATTCTCCCAAGCAGTGGGCATGGAGCTTAGATGGACTGGCTGCCTTCCCACCAATGCCTTCTAATAGCCCCAGAGAAAGTCCACCCAACGCAAGAGTGACACCTTGGCTCCTAGATACCTGTCTTCAGGTGCACAGAATGAAGGATCCTGAAAAACGACTGCTGTGTTGGGAAAACCAAGGCTGGGTCCCTTACTGTGATCCTGAACCTCCTGCCGTGACTTTAAAAAAGAAAAAGTCCTTTCAAACACGCAGACACAAGAAAGAGGCTGGCTATGTGAGAATTCAAGGTGCCTTAGCTTCCTGCTGGCTGTGAGGTCTGTAACAACCCAGGCTGTCCCATGGACCTGTGAAAAATGAGATCCAGGACTAGGGATGCGGTTCAGATAGGATACATGCTTTCAGAAGACCCTGCCATATAAAGTCCTACCCCTGTGTCCTATCTCTGGCACCATATAAAGCAGAGCACCTGTAATCCCAGTACTCAGGAGGATCAGGGGTTCAATGACAGCCCCTGCTACATAGCAAATTCAGAGCCAGCTTGTGATAAACAAAAACAGCCCTACTGTGAGAAATTCTGCT
This sequence comes from Montemys delectorum, assembly GCA_019843815.1. Classification (NCBI taxonomy): domain Eukaryota; kingdom Metazoa; phylum Chordata; class Mammalia; order Rodentia; family Muridae; genus Montemys; species Montemys delectorum. The sequence continues at coordinate 2,469 of JADRCD010223513.1, forward strand.
GACTGCCATCTGACCTTTGTCCTGGGAGTAGGAGACCTTGTCAAATAGACTTGCGCGGGTGTGGCTCCACAGGGGATGCTAGGTGTCAGCAAAGGCCCACCAGCATTGTCTAGAACTCCCAACCTCCTCTTGCCAACCTGTGACAGCTGGGGCCCACTCCTCACAGAGGTGGGTGCAACAGCCTGCCTGTAGCTCTAACCAAAGAGCCCACATCTCCATCTAGCAGCATGGCCAGGAAACGGAGCCCATCACCCACCATGGAGCCTCATCCCAGTGACTGGCTGAATCTCAATGTTTCAAATCAGCGGATCCTGAACACCCAGCCAGGAAACCACAAAGAATGTTCAGTGCAGTTCTACAAAGCTGTTTAAAAATATCTTTTATAGAATTTCCCGCTAGAAGACAGCAGGTGGGTGAGACTCCTCCCCTCCCTCCAGACACTCCACTCTAACGATAGTACATTAAATATGCACATATATAAATCCACGCTGCCAAGGGGAATGGGAGAGCCGCCATCAAAAGGCTTTAGAAGATTCCTAGAAAAAGGACAGCCAACCCAGGCGTGGGATCCAGGACAGACAGGGGCTTCCTTAGCTTCAGGAAAGAAGTGGTGTGCCCTGCAGAACCCCTGGAACACAGCGGCACCCACAGCAGACCCCAGATGAGGAAGACAGGACCAAAGCCCAGCCCCCTGGGCAGGTCCAGCTCCATGGGCCCTCATTGCTTCCCTTGGCTTAGCCTTCACTATGGAAATGTTCAAGATAATATAACAGTATGACTCACCAAACACCCAGAGCCCAGACCTACCCAAGATCAAAGGAGAACCACTCCCCCACTCTCTCCTTAGTTACGCATGCACGAAGAGAACCTAAGATGCTACCACATAATTTGAAGAAGCAACCACGTCACTGGAAAAATGAAATTCTCCCTGCCAGTTTGTGGACATAAATAGCATCAAAATAAATAACCTATTCCAGAAAGGATGTCTCCGCCATCAGGTACTTCAAAGCCAGGCTTCGTGAGGAATGATGACGGTTTATCCAGTGCGACAATTTACATTAAAAGATATCAAGCAACACATCTAGTGGGTGGCCCTTCCGTGCTTGTGAGAGCCCTGCTCGGCATGAACCCAGAATCCTCATCTCCCCCTCTACGTTGAAAGGTGGAGGCACAGATTGGGGAAAACCCCAGGTAAAGCTGGGCACAGTAGAATTTACCTGGGTGTCCTCCCAGCACTGGGGAGGCTAAGGCAGAAACACTGTGGCTTTGAGGACAGCCTGAGTTAGGCAAGACCCTATCTCAGAGAGCAAACGGTAGACTTAAGAATGTGTGTCAGCAGAGTGTTCGTTTGGCATGCATGAAAACCTGGGTTTGATTTCCCAGCAACCTCATAAGCAGAGAGTGGTAGCACACACCTATAATCCTAGCCATCCCGAAGGTCTGTTCTACCTGGTGAGTTCTAGGACAGCCAGGGATATGTGGTGAGACACTGTCTCAAAATCAAAAAACAAAAAGCGAGATAAACAAAAGAAAAGAAAATGCACAGGTACAGACAGGGGCTCCAAGAACAAGTTATATTCTTGTAGGAAACATCTGGATTACAGGACATTCCAACACTCCTACCTCCACCCCATTCTGCCACAGGGGTCCCTGAGGGCAGCTATGAGGGAAGCTTCCACCCATGCCCACGAGATGAAGGCTGGACCTCCCACAGCACCAATAGGACGCTGGCTCACCAGCCCTGTAGTATGAGTGTAGCCCTCAGCAGGTGGCTGATTCATTTCTCTCCCATACCTTCCACTGGCACTGGCTACCTCATCTTACTCAGAACCTGGCACTCTAGAACCTCAGGCCAAGTGACATCATCACAGTGTCCTGTTGCCTTGACAACCAACCTCAGCACCTCGAAATGGCTGCCATTCTCCCCATTGCCAGCACCAGAACAGATCAACAATTAGTCCTGGAAATACCTTGTATGTTCAGAGAGGTCATTGTTGGATTGTGTGTATGTGCCTGTGGAGGTCAGAGGACAACCTGAGCTCTTGCTCTCAGGGGCTCTCCACTGGATTTTGTTTTGTTTTGTTTTGTTTTGTTTTCTGAGATGGTGTTTCTCTCAGGCCTAGAACTCTCCAAGTAAGCTAGGCTGGCTGCCCAGCAAACCTAGCTGTCTCAGTCTCCCCTGTGCTGGTTCAAAAGGGCCCACTGCCTTGCCTAGCCTCTTTTTGAAAAATATTGGGAGGCAGAGGCAGGTGGATTTCTGAGTTCGAGGCCAGCCTGCTCTACAGAGTGAGTTCCAGGACAGCCAGGGCTACACAGAGAAACCCTGTCTCAAAAAAACCCAACAACAACAATATATATATGTATATTAATATAAATACATATTCAAATACATAAATATGTAAATATATGTTTAAACACACAGATATATAAATATAAGTATATTTAAGTAAATATGTGTAGATATATTTAAACATAAATGTGTGAATATAAATACATATTAAATAAGTATATTAATACATATTTAAATAGATGAACACATAATTATAAATACATTCCTAAACACATAAGTATGTGAATATATATATATGGAGTCTGGAGAATGATCTCAGGTCCTCATATTTACAAACATTTTTATCAACTGAGTTAAAAGCTCTCCAGCCCTATTACTGGTTTTTGTTGTTTGTTTTGGTTTTATTGTTTGTTTATTTGAGACAGGGTCTCATATAGCCCAGGCTGGCCTCAAACTTACTATAAACCTTAGATTGGTCTTGAACTCCTTACCGTTCTGGAATGCTAGGATGACTGATGTGTGTTACCCGCCCAGTTCATCTGAGCCATCAGAAGTTGTGGTTATGAGCCATGGCCACAGAAACCACCGCTCACACTCATGGGCCATTCCTACCTAGACCATGACTCTAGCTAGTGATTTCTTCTGTGTCATGAGTGACAGCCAAGCTCTGGATCTTTGCTTTTAGAAGTAATTTAAAACAATAGCTGCGAATGATATAAATACAGTGCTCAGGTATGAAACTCTCAAAAAGTTAAAAATTTAAATGAAAAAAAAAAACCCGACTTGGGGTTGGATGACATATCAGCCACACGAGCATGGGGACCAGAGATGGGATCCCCAACACCCACACAAAAAAGCTTGGTATGTGGTCAGGTGTTTGTAGTCTTAGTTCCTGGAAGACAGATAAACAGATCCCATAGGCTTCTACCTAGACAAGACTAATCACCAAGCGCTCCAAGCTAAGAGAGACCCTGCCTCAAAAATCTCACACACACACACACACACACACACACACACACACAAACACACACACATATACACACAAACACACACACACACACACACATACACACAAAACCATTTGCTCACATGCATGGACGCAGACATGCACAAATTCCAGCACAGTTAACATTTACTGTGACAGATACCAACCTATAGACAATATTCTTTACATATATAGCTATTTTGGGTTAAAATGGCAACAAACCAGGCTTGGAACCTGAGTCTCTATAAAGCACAGACTCATATCATCTCCCAGACCCAGTGGGCAATCTCTCACCCAAGGCTGACCACTTCCCTTATGGTGCAGATGGCCTTCCCTCCCGCATCCCATGAGCTGGTCCTGACAGGTACCCAAGGACCCACCCTGTGACTTCACTCAGGCCCTCAGCAACCCTCTGAGGGTAACAGCATTACATCCCACCAAAGGAATGCATTGAACTACCGTAAAGATGAGAAAGGGCCACCCTTGGTTGAGAAGCCTGCGCCCACTCTCTGGGTGGGCTGTAATTTTGCCCCCATGTATCTGTCTTTCTAGTAACTTAGAATCTATGTTAAAATGTCTCTTGGTGCCAGCCTGCCCAATGACCAGATTTTGATGCCAGGACACACAAGATGGAAGAAAAGAACCAAACCCAAGTGGCTCTCTGTCCTCTCCTGTGTAAGTCAAAATATACCTCCAATAAATAAGTGTAATTTTTAATCTTTAGAATTATTTTATGTGTATGGATATTTTGCCTGCATGAATGCCTGTGCACCATGCATGCCTGGTGTCCACAGAGGTCAAAAGAAGGCATCAGACGTGGAACTGGAATCACAGACGGTTTATGAACCAGGGTTCTCTCGAAGAATAGCTGGGACTCTTACCCAATGAGCATCTCTCCAGCTCCAGTGAATGTAAATGTGTGTTAAGAAACCTCAGCTCTGCTTCACACTAGCCCATCCTGAAGTTCTCTTCTGCTGTGAGGCCATGGTTCTGATTTTATCAAAATCAAGAAAGGATAAAAGAAAATCCTCCAGCTGCTACGGCCCACAGTATGGAGCTACGCCTCTGTCCCTGCCTTTAATGGCAGATTTCCCTTTTCCAGAACCTTCATATCAATGAAATCACCCATACATGGTCTCCTGTGCCTGGTTTCTCTGGAAGCTTCATGTTTCCAGAGTTCGTTCATCTTGAAGCCTTCAGGTATTGTTCCTGTTCATGGCTGAGTCATATTTCATTATAGCCTATCAATGCTTTCTTCTTTTCATGGCTGACTAATATTCCACTGTATGGGCATACCACACTTTGTTTAGTCCTTTGTCTGCGGGTGCACCTGAGCTACTGTGAGCAATGCTGCTGCAAGCATTCATGCGCAGATGCGCCTGAATACCTGTCTTCAGAGCTTAGGGTGTTCGCTCAGATGCAGAGTTGGCGGAGTCATGCAATAATGAAGGTACTACTTTTTAAATTACACTTATATGTGGGGAGGTGAGTATGCATGCTGCGGCATATGTATGTGGAGGTCAGAGCACAACTTGTGGACATTAGTACTCCCTTTATATCCTGGGGATTGAACTCGGGTCAACAGGCTTGTTAGCAATCACCTTTACCCACAAAATGATTTTACCAGCGCCAATGATCTGCTGTTTGAGGATCTGCTGGCTGGACTCTTCTCCATGCTAGCTATACCATTTTACATCAGTGAGGCTGATGTAAGGCTTCAATTCCTCCACATTGCCATCAACATGTCATCCTCTCTCTCTCTCTCTCTCTCTCTCTCTCTCTCTCTCTCTCTCTCCCCCCCCCCCCCCCGTTTTATTGGTTCTTTCGGTTTTTGTTTGTTTGTTCATTTGGGGTTTTTTGTTGGTGGTGGTGGTGGTTTTTTGTTTTTGTTTGTTTTTGTTTTTTGTTTTTTTTGGCTTTTGGTTTTTGGTTTGTTTGTTTTCGAGACAGGGTTTCTCTGTGTAGCCCTGGCTGCCCTGGAACTTGCTCTGTAGACCAGGCTGGCCTCAACTCAAGAGCTCCTCCTGCCTCTGCCTCCTGATTGATGAGATTAAAGGCCTGAGCCACCACTGCCCTGTTCAATATCTTATTTTCTGTTTTATTTTGTTTTTAATGCAGTCAACAGGAATGGCCTTTAGATACCTCAACTTTGTGAGAACAGTAAGACTCAGATGTTGGAATGACCTGAGCCAGGGACAGAAGGTCCTGTCTGGACAAGGACCCCAGCATCCCACAGAACTGTTCCCTAAGGAACAAACCTGCTACCTGAAGCTAACGACCGAGCAGGGGAAGAAGGGGGCCATGAATCTTCCCTTTGTACGAGGCTCCAAGCCAAGTGCCAGGCAACTGCTGTGAGTATCTAACGGCCCATCTCAGAGCCACCTCCAGCAAGAAGATTCTGTTATGATTCCCTCATTCCTCTCCCCATATCTAAAGCATTCTTATTTAAATGACTTATGGCCTTGAGACAAACAAAATGACCTAAGCCTATCTTTGGGCTTTAGCTAGAAGTAGGGTACTATTAAATGATGTTAAAAACAGTTCTTAGCTGGGCGGTGGTGGCAGAGACAGGCAGATCTCTGTGAGTTCAAGGCCAGCCTGGTCTACAGAGTGAGTTCCAGGACAGCCCGGGTTATTCAGAGAAACCCTGTCTCAAAAAACAAAAAAAAAAGAAACAAAATTTTTGGGAGGTAGTGGCGCACGCCTTTGGGCTAGCGAGATGGCTCATCGGGTAAGAGCACTGACTGATCTTCTGAAGGTCCTGAGTTTGGATGCCAGCAACCACATGGTGGCTCACAACCACCCATAATGAGATCTGACGCCCTCTTCTGGTGCGTCTGAAGACAACTACAGTGAATTACACCGGAGCGAGCAGGGTTAGAGTGAACAGGGCTGGCAGAGGTCCTGAGTTCAATTCCCAGCAGCCACACACATGATGGCTCATGGCCATCTGTACAGCTACAGTGTATTCATACACATAAAATAAATAAAATAAATCTTTAAAAAAAAATAGTTCTTGCCTGGGCAGTGGTGGCAGAGACAGGAGATCTCTGTGAGTTCAAGGCTAGCCTGGTCTACAGAGTGAGTTCCAGGACAGTCAGGGCTACACAGAGAAACCCTGTCTTGAAAAACAAACAAAAACAAAATACAACAAAAACTCAGTTCTCATGGATCAGCTAGATGGATTAGTGTATCAAGGGGCTTGCCACCAAGCCTGACAGCCTGAATTCTGCCCCTGGTACCTACATGTTTGAAGGACAGAACCGACTCCTGCAAATTGTCCTCTGGCTACGAAAGCAGAATATGTGAAACTTTCAATGGTGCTCAACCAGAGTCTTCCTTCATTGCAGTCTTTCCTTGACTACTTTGTGTTTTGCATTGTCTGTAATGAGGAGTAAACCCAGGGTCGCAGGCTTGCTGGCGCATGCTCTGCCACTGAGTTACATCCCTAGCCGTCCATGTGCACACTTTCCATCTTTGTTATTGGTAGAATGGGCTAAGCTGGTGACCGTGGCAGCTGCAGAATGGGAGCGATGGGCCAAGTGGTTCCAGGGCCACTGGTAGCAAGATGTACTGGCTAGTTTTGTGTGTCGACTTGACATAGGCTGGAGTTATCACAGAGAAGGGAGTTTCAGTTGGGGAAATGCCTCCATGAGACCCAGCTGTGAGGCATTTTCTCAATTAGTGATCAAGGGGGGAGGGCCCATTGTGGGTGGTGCCATCCCTGGGCTGGAAGTCTTGAGTTCTATAAGAGAGCGGGCTGAGCAAGCCAGGGGAAGCCAGCCAGTAAGGAACATCCCTCCATGGCCTCTGCATCAGCTCCTGCTTCCTGACCTGCTTGAGTTCCAGTCCTGACTTCCTTGGTGATAAACAGCCATGTGGAAGTAAGCTGAATAAACCCTTTCCTCCCCAACTTGCTTCTTAGTCATGATGTTTGTACAAAAATAGAAACCCTGACTAAGACACAAGGGATGTCTGAAAAGCTTCGAGGGGCCTGGGGCAGATATCAGGGACTGCAGGCTCCAGTCATAGGAGGAAAGCCAAGGGGTTGCCAAGACTCAAGGGCTGAGGATCCTGACATTCAGGACCCAAGAATTCTAACACTCACACCCAAGACCAGTTCAGAAGCAGAGATACCAGCAGGTGCTACCCTCCGCTGCTTCTGCCCCTGTGGCTGCAACTGCTGGGGGAAGGGGATTTACAAAAGTACTGAATGGGTCATTGGTTAGAGCCCAGAGCAGAGAGCCTCCAAGCATGGACACCTAAGGCCACAGGCCTGTGGCTTCTAAATCCAGGAGCAATTTATCCCTGCTCTCCGTGTAGGGCTCTGGGCCTCTTCCTCTGCCCATCTGGCCTCCAGGCTTTGGGTACTCAAGAGCCCAGGACGGAGAGTCTTTTACCCACAATTCCTATCTAGGAATAACAGGACTCCAACTGACTCATTTATACCGGCATCTGTGTTTTACCTTGTTGAGCATAAGCCTTGCATTGTCTCAGAAACACAGTGTCTGGCCATTGCAAACACCAGTGGAGAAAGTGAATGAATGAGTGAGTGAGTGAATGAATGAATGAACGAATGGATGAATGAAAAGGCAGCATCTTATATCATATGCCTCACAACACAAGCTTCCACTCAGCCACCCAGCTACCCTATGATGAGGAGGATCAGGAATGAAGGTGCAGGGGTCACAGTGGCCTCCCCCCCGGGAAAGGACCCCTGAAAGCCCTTCCAGGATCAGTGGGAATTCAGAAAAGTGTCACCCCAAATCAAGACATGGGTGGCAATGGGTAAGTCCTAATGGCCTTGGCTATGGGATGGAGTCAGGGACAAATTCTGGTTTCATGAGTCCTTAGCTAGTGAGGCTGTATTGAGACAAATCACCTCTCTCAGACCCATGGCTCATTGGAAACATCCAGATGTTCATGGGTTGCCCTGTGCCTATTGGTGGCTCCTGTTACAGGAGAGGGTGTGGCTTTGCTCCCCTACGCCCTCCCCTGAAGACTGTAAATAACACTCACACACACCATCACAAAGATAGGCCACCTCTCTTACATTACCAGGGCCTTACCCTCTAGTTGACACCACTGCTCCTGACAAAGAATATTTTTCCATCTCAACAGACAAGGTCAAGTTGAGCAGGATACAGGTGTTCCAGAACATCAAAGCCGTGGGTTTCTGGAGTCATTAGGGGAAAGCAGAGCAGGGCTTTGTGCCAGCCAATCTCTTCTAGCCTTGTCTCCTGCTTTCCCTCTGGCCAGTGCCAGCATACCCCCCGCTGGTACCCCCGTTCTGGGATTCAGAACCTCCTCTGGCCTTTCAGATGCCCCTACACACACACACACACACACACACACACACACACACACACACACTTCCTGTCTCCTGTTTTTACTCTAAAGCAGAACAGTGAGGGTCAAGGGTTAGGACATGCTTTCCCAGCCAAAGGAATTTTCCTAACAAGTGTGGGAATGAGTTTCCAGAAAGCTCCTTCAGAATGAGCCCAGAAATGAAGTGAAGGGGGACTGTTCTTCCTGTCCCCTGGGGACCAGTCAACTTCCTGGGCTCTGAATGGTGTTCTCCAACTGACCACAGTTTTCCTACACGCCCAGGACAAAAACCACAGACGCCAAGGGGAAGCCAACATAGGGGTGGGGGCTGGACTCCACAGAGGTTTGCCCCCTAGAGGTTTGACCCCTTTGAAGGAACTCAGCATACCCTTGGGGGATGGACACACAGAATTCCTCAGTCCTACCAACTTCAGTTGTCTCTTTTCCTGCCCTGGAGAACAAGATTCAGGAGGGTCAGAGAGTGGCCGTTTCTGAGGGGAGGCATCCCAACTTGACAAGAGCATCCACCTGGGACAGGGAGAGCAAGGGGAGCCATTTGTGGGCCAAGTCCCAGAGGAGTTCCCCACATAAGCTCAAGGCTATCCCTCTGCACACTGAAGACCCAGGTCTAGAGGGGGAGGTGGATATTTGAGGACCTGATTCTCTTCAAATCCTACCAGAGTAGGCTGGTCACCAATCCTGGCAAGCATCCCAAGAGCTTCTGGGATATAGCATGGGACGCTGCGAGTAAATCAGCACATGTGGGGAAAGTGAGGACAGAAAAGGGGAGCACCTGGTTTGCTAGCCATTCAGCACCAAGAGTAGAAAAGAAATCCAATTCTTCAAGTATTTATCAAGCACCTACTGCATACCAATCCTCACACAGAAAATAAAACAGAGATGAAGCAAGGGGAGAGAATCCTACCCCAAGTTTGGAAGGAGACAAAGAGGACTTCTGAGAAGAGGAGCCTTCTAAATTGATCCTAGAGTTCAACTGTCACCCTTAGAAAGAGAGTCCAGGAGCAGGGGACAGCCACAAAGGGCCACCTCCCTGCCAGTTCTGTTCAGAAATCACACCTTTTTCCCCACCTGAGACACACGGAAAGTCAGTCTCTCCCCTTGCTTCGTCTCTGTTTTATTTTCTCACTACTACGAATGTGCAAACATGTGCGTGTGCACCTGTATACACACGCAAAGGTTAAAATTAAAAAATAATAATAGGTGCTAATAAGGGTTCAGCCAAGGAAGTGTTTATGGTGCAAGCCTGGGGACCTGAGTTTGCTCATTGGAAGCTGTGTAAAGATGGAAGGAGACAAGAAGACAGGAATAAAGACACAAGAAACAGAGATTACAAAGGAAAATAAATGGGAGGCTTAAACCAACCATATCGATTACATTAAATGTATATGATCTACAAATGAAGTGATACCTGCATATCACTTGATGCCTATATAGGAATGAATGGGAGTTATTATTTTAATTGCGAATAATTTGAACACATCAGATCAATGGTAGATATTATCATATCCGACTTAAAAACCTAAAACCATGCCAGGTGCAGTAGTGTCCACACCTCTAATCCCAGCACCTGAAAGGCTGAGGCAGAAGGATCACATGTTCAAAGCCAGCCTGGGCTACAGTAGAAATAGGGATGTGACTCGGTTGGTGGAGGTCTAGCTGCATTGAGTCCAGGGTTGGATCCCCAGTACTACCTAACACAAGGTGATGGTGGGGGCCACCATCTTTGCACTTAGGAGGTGGAGGCAGGAGGATCAAGAGTTCAAGGCTATCTATCCTCAGCCACATAGTAAATTTGATTTTTGTTTGTTTGGTTGGCTTTTGGTTTTTGGTTTTTTCAAGACAAGGTTTCTCTGTATAGCCCTGGCTGTCCTGGAACTCACTCTGTAGACCAAGCTGGCCTCGAACTCAGAAATCTACCTGCCTCTGCCTCCCAAGTACTGGGATTAAAGGTGTGTGCCACCACTGCCTGGCCATAGTAAACTTGAGACCAGCTATGGCTACAAGAGATACTGTCTCAATTAATCAATCAATCAAAAAATAAACTTTTTTTAAAAAAAAAAACTTTTATCTTCTTTTTTTTTAAAGATTTATTTTATTTATTTTATGTATATGAGCACACTATAGCTGTATAGATGGCCATGAGCTATCATGTGTGTGGCTGCTGGGACTTGAACTCAGGACCTCTGCCAGCCCCGCACGCTCAGGTCCAGCTTGCTCCGATGTAATTCGCCGTAGCTGTCTTCAGAAGCACCAGAAGAGAGCATCAGATCTCATTACGGGTGGCTGTGAGCCACCATGTGGTTGCTGGGATCTGAACTCAGGACCTTCGGAAGGGCAGTCATTGCTCTTACCCTCTGAGCCATCTCGCCAGCCCCAAAAAATAAACTTAATTAAAGAAAGGGGAGAGATAAACACGCAACTGATGCTGGAGTCTCAATAGTCCTTGTTATCGACAAAAGATCAAAAAACTAGCAAGAATGCAGAATGAGGCTAGGGAGATGGCTCAGCTAGTAAAGGTACTTGCAGAAGAAGAAGAGAAGGAGGAGGAGGGTGGGGTAGGAGGGGGATTAGTGAGAGGAGGGGAAGAGCAAGAGGGAGGGGAAGCAATTCCTACAAGTTGTCCATTGACATTTACAAATATATACCATGCAAGGCACTGGAGTGCACACACGCACACAATAAATTTTAAAATAAAAAATTTAAATCTATAGGTATTAGTTGTACATCTTTAATCCCAGCACCAGCAAGGCAGAAGCAGGTGGATCTCTGTGGTTTCCAGGCACCACTGGTATAGTGAGTTCCAGGACAGCCGGGAACTATGTAGTGAAGCCATGTCTCAAAATCTTATTTAAAAACAAACAAAAACAAGCAAACAAAACAAAAACAAGCAAACAAAATGTCATGACCCTGAACTCTCAGTTAAAGCTGCAGAGTGCTCTACCTGATCTCCTCGGGTGCACAGGAGGAGCCACCCCGAAGCCACACTATCATCTGCCAGAAAGCAAGCATGAATGAACTGAAAAGGTTAGGAGTCATCCAGTGCTCTCGGGCCACAATGAAGCCAGACCTGAGCTACGTAGACATCTGGAAAATCTCCAGATAGTGCAAAAATTAAACAAAGGAAAAAACTTAATGAAGGAAACAAAGCTTAAGTCTCTAGAGAGATAGGAAATATCCTGAGCTGAGTAAAACATGAGAGAAGAAACCCCGAGCATCAAAAAATGTGTCAGTGTTGTCAACGTTCCCAAAGCGGTGTTCACAGGAAATGTGTGGACTTCAATGTTTCCTTTCAAAAAGAATTAAACTGCTATTTTGGCATTTCACCTTAAGCTTTGGAAAGGATACAGCCATCCATACGGCACAAAGAAGGAAATCATAAAAATAAGAGCAAACTCAATGTCAAATAAAAAAAAGATAAGGATCTGGAGATGAAACTGTCTCCTTGAAGAGACCCAGGGGCTGGAGTGACGGCTCGGTGTAAGAGCAATGGCGGCTCTGACAGTTGCTCCAGGTTCAGTTCCTAGCCCCTACGTGGCAGCTCACAACGATCTGTAACTCCAGTTCCTGGGGATCCAGTGCCCTCTTCTGGCCTCCAAGGCTATCTGCCATGTGTGTGCTGCACAGACATACATGTGGTATGCAGACATGCATGCAGGCAAAACATATAAGATAAATTTTTAAAAGGAAAAAATCATTAGAATGGATAATCCTCTAAACAGGCTTGTTAACAATAGAAAGGTGCCAGGCAGTGGTGGCACATGCCTTTAATCCCAGCACTTGGGAGGCAGAGACAGGCAGATTTCTGACTTCGAGGCCAGCCTGGTCTACAGAGTGAGTTCCAGGACAGCCAGGGCTATACAGAGAAACTCTGTCTCGAAAAACCAAAAAGAAAAAGAAAAAGGCCAATATTAAGAATGAAATAGGGGAATGCCAGAGCCAATAAGTGGGAGAGGGTAGGGTGGCAGGCATGGGGATGGGGGAGGCAACAGGAGTTTGTTCTTATTGTTTTTGTTTGTTTGTTTGTTTGTTTGGAGGGGAAACTGGGAAAGGAGAAATTTACATGTAAATAAAGAAAATACCTAATTAAAAAAAAGAATCATTAAAAAAAAAAAAAGAATGAAATAGGGGAATGGAGAGATGTTTCTTGCTGCTCTTCATGAGGACCAGAGTTTAGCTCCCAGCACCCACATCAAGTGGCTCACCAACTGCCTGTAACTTCAGCTCCAGGGGATTCAACACCCTCCTCTGGCCTCCACAGGAACCCACATGCATACACATGCATATACAGAGAGAAGGGGGGGAATAACAAACAAAATTATTTTTTTTACAATGAATAAAATATGGGACCAACAAGGTGGCTTAGAGGGTAAAGGCACCTGGTGTGCAAAACCTGGTAACCAAGTGCTGCCCTGGAACCTACATGTGCTAGTAATTTTTTTGTTTTGTTTTGTTTTGTTTTGTTTTTTGAGACAGGGTTTCTCTGTATAACCCTGGCTGTCCTGGAACTCACTCTGTAGACCAGGCTGGCCTCGAACTCAGAAACCCGCCTGTCTCTGCCTCCCAAGTGCTGGGATTAAAGGCGTGCATCACCACTGCCCGGCCTGCTAGTAATTTTTAATTTCTGATAGAATCATCAGGAAAAAATCTCAAAAGTTTCAATGAGGAATTGTCCAGATCAGGTTGACCTGCGGGGCTGTCTATGGGGAACTGTCTTGATTTCCCTAATTTGGGCTGGAGGGGTGGGTTGGAGGGGATGGGCAGGGAGGACTGGACATGCCCATTGTGGGTGGGGCCATTCTCTAGGATTAGACCAGTGGTTCTTAATCTTCCCCATGTTGTGGTGACCCCTAACCATAAAATTATTTTTGTTGCTACTTCATAACTGTAATTTTGCTACTGTTATGAATTATAATGTAAATATCTGTGTTTTCTGATGATCTTAAGTGGCCACTGTGGAAGGATCATTCAACCTTCCTCCCTCAAGAGGGGTACCGACCAGTCTAGAACTACTGATTCAGGTCAACAGAGAAGCCAAATGACTTGGTGGTATAAACCTTTAATCCCAGTACTCAAGAAGCAGAGAAATATGTCTGCAAGTCCAGCCTGCTCTACATATGGAGTTCCAGGCCAACCAGAACTACATAGTGAGAACTGTATCCCCACCGAAAACAAAAACAAAAACAAAACACAGACAGACAGAGTAGAGAAAGCTAGCTGAGCACTAAACCTTTATGCATTCATGTTTCTTGGATGTAGTATGACTAACTGCACCCCGACTCCTACACAGGCACACATCCATATATACTCACACACACACACACACACACACATACACACATACACACACACTCACATGCACACAACACACACGCACACACACACGCACACACACATGCACATGCTCGCATGTGTGTACACACACACAGAGAATGCTGAGCCATTGTACACTGAGCAATCATTGGAAAGGATGTCCCTGCAGAGCAGATGACAAGTAGAGAAACACATAAAAAATAAAACTGCCACTGTCACATAGCCACACCCAGCTAAAGACTGTTTAAAGCAGGGAAGGGGTCAGGGGTAGGGTGGCTCAGTTGGTAAGAGGGTTAGCTTCATAAGCATTGAGTCCTGAGTTTGAATCCCTACACTCATGTAAGAAGCTGGGTGTTGCTGGATATTGTGGCACAAACCTTTACGCCCAGAACTCAGGAAGCAGAGGCAGGTGGATCCCTGAGTTCGAGGCCAGCCTGGTCTACAAAGCAAGTTCCAGGACAGCCAGGGCTACACAGAGAAACCTGATCTCGAAAAATAAAAACAAACAAACAAGCTGGGTGTGGCTGTAAGCACCTCTAACTAGCTCCAGACTGACAGGAAGACGGTCTCATGGAACTAAGGTAGAGAATGATGGAGAAGGTTGCCCTACATCTGTAGGTAGCACATGTGTATGGACACCATCACACACACACACAAACAACAACGAGAATAAATAACACTTAGGGCAAAGGCGGGAGCCTTTAAAGAGTTTTTATCAGCTGGGCGGTGGTGGCGCACGCCTTTGATCCCCAGCACTTGGGAGGCAGAGGCAGGCGGATTTCTGAGTTCGAGGCCAGCCTGGTCGACAGAGTGAGTTCCAGGACAGCCAGGATTGATAAATAAATAAATAAATAAATAAATAAATAAATAAATCTTTTTTTAAAAAGGAAGAAGGCATTTATTTAAAAAAAAGAAAAGAGTTTTTATATGTTCTCCCTAATTCTAAACTTAAAAGTTTTTCTTTTATAGTTTTGGATGCTTTTATTTGTTTTTCTGTTTTTTATTTTGTTTTTTGTTTTGAGTTCTATTTCCCTGACAGGGTCTCCCTATGTAGCCCAGGCTGACCTTGAGATCTTGATTCTCCTGCCTCAGCTCCCTGAGTACAAGGGAGGACAGGCATGTACCACCAAGCCAGGCTCGTGAATTCTTGTTTTGGGGGTGCTGGGAAAATGGCTCAGTCAGTAAGGTGCTTACAACTAGAGCTCAAGTGCCCGAGTTTAGGTCTCCAGCACATTTGTAATCCCAGCACTATAGAGACAGAGCAAGCCACTCCCTGGAACTCAAGAGCCAGCCAGCCAGCTGAATGGGTGAGCTCCCGGTTCAGTGAGAGACTCCAAATCACAAAGCAGTGAAGTGGGAAGGGATTAAGGAAGATACCTGACACTGACCTCTGACCTCCACACACAGGTGCACACATCATAGGTACCTGTGTACATAGGTGCACATGAACACATACACACAGATATAAATTAAATGACAATTTTAAAAATACATTTTAAGCCAGGCAGTGGTGGTGCATGCTTTTAATCCCAGCACTCAGAAGGCAGAAGCAGGTGGATCTCTGGGTGCTCGAGGCCAGCCTGGTGTACAGAGTGAGTTCCAGGACAGCCAGAACTACACAGAGAAATCCTGTCTCGAAAAAAACAATAGATAGATACATAGAGGACCCCTACCTCTCTGTTCCTAGTACCCATGCTGGGTGTCTCACAAATGCCTGAAACTCTAATTCCTGGGGATTTGACACCCTCTTCTGGCCTCCAAAGCCACCTTCAGTTATGTAGCATACACATGCACACACACACATATATAGTTAACAATAACAATAAATTTTAAAATATTTAAATAGGTACTATTTACTAGTTTCTTTCTTTCTTTTTTTTTTTTTTTCCAGAGTTGGGGGTAGAGCCGAGGCTTTTCACAGCTCTATGCCAGTTATGCACTGGACCCTCCCACTGAGTACCACCTCTCCACTCATGACAAGAGACTGTGTTAAAGAGAAAAACAAGGCTCAGTCTTTTGATCCAGGCATGGTAGTGATGTTTGTAGTTCCAGCACTTAAGGGCTAAGGCTATGATCAAAGGCTATGATCCCGGGAGGATCAGAAGCTTCAGACCAGCCTAGGCTACATAGCAAGACCCTGCTTCCAAAAAATACACAATATGGACTAGAGATGGTTCAGCAGTTGAGAGCACTTATTCTTGCATAGCACCTGAGTTTGATTCCCAGCACCCACATCTCACAACTGTCCATAACTCCAGTCTAGAGGATCCAATGCCCTCTTCTAACATGGGTACACAAGCATGCATGCAAGCAAAAGACTCATAAGTAGAATAAATAAATATTAACAAAATATTTATGTTAAATAAATACATTTATATTATGAATATAAACTAGAATAAATGAATAATTCATAAAAATTAAAAACAATAATAAATAGTAGTAGTAACAGTTGCTTTAGGTTGGAGCTATGATTACGGGAGGCCACCATGAAAAGTGTCTAGCAGCAGATGGTTCACAAATGCTCAAAAGCAAGCTGCAGCCTGATGAGGCTCCCCACATTTCCATCTGGTCTCCAACACACTGGGACAAGGGATAGTTAAATGACCTCAGGTGACACTCAGCAATCCTCTGAGTGGGGAGCTGTGGTAAGGATGGAGCTGGTACCTAAGAGGGAAACAGGATGAGAATCCTACTAGCCAGCCATCCCAAGCAGAGGAAGGACCCAGAAGAGGGGCTGGGGAACCTTGAGGGATGTCACTCACTGAGGAGCCAGTTATGAGCACCTGTGTCAGAACGGTAGCTCTAGAGAGATAAGGTAGAGTGTACTTAAAATCCTTGCACTCTGGAGGCTGCCGCAGGAGGATTGTAAGTTTGAGGGCAGCCTGAGTTACATAGTGTGACTGTACCACAAAGAAAGAGGGTGGGAGAGAGAGAGCACGCATGCGAATGAGCTGCTTCTTCCCATCAGACATATCTGGGGTGAATTCCTCCCTCCACACTGCAAGCCCAACATGCAGATCAACATGGACCTGGACCATGATCAGATGCTTGCCTTTAATTTGTTTTTATGTATGTGTGGGTCTACGCGTATATATATGTGTTCATGTGTGTGCACAGGGGACATGTGCAAAGCCAAAAGAAGGCCCCGATTCCATGGGAACGGAAGCACATATGGTTATAACCCACCAGGTGGGTGTTGGGAATTGAATCTGGTCTGGAAGAGTAACCAGTGCATACTCTTAACTGCTGAGCCAGCTCTTCACTCCTCTCACTGGGGGGCTTGACAATCTGGCTAGGATGGCTGGCCACTAGGCTTCAGGGTAGTTTCTATCACTAAACCTCAGCTAGGCAAAGTGGTCCAGGCCTGTGATCTCAGCACTGAAGCACATGAGGCAGAAGGATTGCTGCCAGCATAAGACCAAGCTGGACTACAATGTGAGACCTTCTCAAGATATACCATACCATAACCATAACCAGACCTCATCCGCATCTGCCCCATATGAACCCAGCCAGTGAGACCTGTGGCCACTAACCAGGTTCAGATAAATAATCCCTGAACCAGGCTGTGACAGTTCTGAAGACTGTAAACCTCAAAGAAATAGAAAGAGAGATTGTGGGATCCAAAGATGAACCCAAGGCCAAACGAAGAAAAGCCAGTGTCAAGTCAACTGTGTTACTGGGAATGGAGCCCAGGGCCTTATATGGGGTTGTGAGGGGGAGGAAGGAGTGCTTTACCACTGAGCCACACCCCAGCCCCTCACTGGGGGATTCTAGGCAGATATTCTACTACTGAGCCACACCCCAGCCCCTCACTGGGGGATTCTAGGCAGGGGCTCTACCACTGAGCCACACCCCAGCCCCTCAATGGGGGATTCTAGGCAGGGGCTCTACCACTGAGCCACACCCCAGCCCCTCACTGGGGGATTCTAGGCGGGGGCTCTACCACTGAGCCACACCCCAGCCCCTCACTGGGGGATTCTAGGCAGGGGCTCTACCACTGAGCCACACCCCCAGTGAGGGGCTGGGGGTGTGGCTCAGTGGTA
>JADRCD010223513.1:20545-43136 GCA_019843815.1 Montemys delectorum
CTACCACTGAGCCACACCCCCAGCCCCTCACTGGGGGATTCTAGGCAGGGGCTCTACCACTGAGCCACGCCCCAGCCCCTCACTGGAGGATTCTAGGCAGGGGCTCTACCACTGAGCCACACCCCAGCCCCTCGCTGGGGGATTCTAGGCAGAGCCTCTACCATGGTGCTTGCCTCAGCCCTGCTTCCCACTATTGTGACAGATCTGAGATATAGGGACATCACTGTCTTGGAATTCCAAGGAGGGACTTGAAGCAGCTTTGCCCAGGCCACCTACAAAGGATACTGGAGACACTGACCTTCTCCAGCTTCTCAAAGTGCTCCCGGAGGAATCGCAGTGGCCGGTCTGGCTTGGCAACACAAAGGTGCACAATGCATTCTTTGAGCACCTGCTGGATGCCATGTTTCTGCACGTACATCTCACATCCTTTCAGGGAGTCCTCGTCCTCCGAGTGGAAGCATGATGGGGAGGCCATGGTCAGAATGTCTTCTACGGTCCTGTTACAGAAAATACAATCAGCTTTAGGAGGTGCTGGGGAAGCCAAACTGCTCTGCCGCTGTGCTTTATAAAGTACACACGGGCTAGGCCTGGTGGTACAGGCCTGTCACGCCAGCTACTCAGAAGACAAGGGCAGGAGGATTGTGAGTTCAAGGTCTGCCTGAACAGGACCAGCTTATCAACTTAGTGAGAACCTGTCTCAAAGTAAAAAGAAGCCTGGAATGGGTTTAGAGGATAGGACTTTGTTTGTAAAATACTAGCCTAGTATGCAGATCTCATCCCCTGAACTGTAAGCTCTGCAGTGATGCATAGCTATAAGCCAGCACTCCACAGGAGGTAGAGACACGAAGATAAGGAGTTTAAAGTCAGCCTTGCTACATAACAAGTTGGAGGCTAGCCTGGTCTACATAGATTTTATCTTTAAAACGAGGGAGGGCTGGGCGGTGGTGGCACACGGCTTTAATCCCAGCACTTGGGAGGCAGGTGGATTTCTGAGTTCGAGGCCAGCCTGGTCTACAGAGTGAGTTCCAGGATAGCCAGGAATACACAGAGAAACCCTGTCTCGAAAAACAAAAACAAAACAAAAAAAAAAAAAACCAAGGGAGGATACTGACAGGATAGTTCAGTAGGTAAAACATCTAAGGCCCAAGCATGAGGACAGAAGGTCAGATCCACAGCACCTACATAAACGCCTGGGTGGGCATGGTGGCCTACAATCCCAGTGTATGGGAAGTGAAGCTAAGATCCCTGGAGTCAGCTAGCTAGCTAGACTATCTGAATCAGTGAGCAATGAGTGCAGGGAGAAACCCTGTCTCAATATATAAGATGGAAAATGGTCAAGGAATATACCCAATACCAACCACTGGCCTTCTACACACACACACACACACACACACACACACACACACACACACACACACGCGCGCGCGCGCGCGCGCGCGCGCACGCGCATGCATTCATGCTCACATTCACGCAAAACATTTAATTTAAAAAAAAAATAACAGAGGGCTGTACATCAGTGGGAGAGGGCCTGCCCAGCATGTAAGGTTTATTGCTAATGATTAACTCCAGTGAAGGGTATAACGTCAAAAGTCACGTTTGTCAAAGGATTTTCTCTGATGAACTGGTTCATCACTCAAAGGCTCAAATGCCTTCCTTACCTCTGAACAGATTCTTTCCAGGATAGAAAAGATCAAGTATGATTTGTATACGGTTCTCTCTCCGTTTCTGAGAAATTTGAAATCAGGTGGAATAAGTTGGATGTTTGGCGCCCCCACTATGCAAACCATGATGCCGAAAGGCTTCGTTTTTTTTCATCCACCCCCTCCCCCTTTTAAGGTTGATGTCACGATCTAAGGCCCCAGCGCGGGTGGGTGGGGCGGGAGGGGGGTTGCTGTCAAAGGACTGAGGTGGTTTGTTTCATGAGAAAGGGGAAGGGGGTAAGGAAAACAATGGAAGTGAGCTGAGGGGTGGGGGTTGGGGGCTTGGAAAACAGTAACAGAGGCCCGAAGGCTCTAGAAGGCTCTAGTGTGTGTCCTGCGCAGTGTTGAGTCACAACGTCCAGGTCACCGCCCCGCCCCACACGGATTGGATTCATCCAGCCTAGAGGCCTTGAGGGACCCCATGGCGGATGAGGAGAACGAGGTACACCTAGCCTCTGAAGGATGGGGGATTACACCACACACACACACACACACACACACACACACACACACACACACACCGTGACTCGCCCCCAAGCCCTGGGCCCACCAGAGGAGGAGTTGCGGATGCCCCCCAGATGGTGGTGGGTGCAGGGCGCCCCCAGACCCTGGTGGGTACAGGGAACCAGCCCAACCTGTCCTGGGAGCTTTTACAAGGGCCTGGCACCACCTCGGACTCCAACTGTTCCCCCTCCCTCCACCCGGGTAGCCCCGCGGGGCTGATTGCGCCCCTCCCCAAATCCCTCGTGTCTCCGTGAGTCCCCCAGTTCCCGCTGAGACCCAGCTCCAGATAGGACCGGGTCCCTACACAGACCCCACCCCAGCCTGCGTACCTGTAGATGCGCGGTGCCCGAGGCCGGAGGCAGCTGCGCGAGGACGCGGGGACGCGGGGACGGCGAGCGGGTCCCCGCACTGCAGCGGCGCCGCCCTCCGCCGCCCCCGCTGCGCGCCGCCGGCCGCCAGGCCCCGCGCACCGCGCCCGCGCGGGTCGCCCACCGACTGCTGTCCTCCCCAGGGACCGCCCCACAGCTGTCTCTGAAAGCCAGGGACACCCCGGAGCCAGGTCGTGCAGGCCCCGCGCTGCCGCCTGGACCTCCTGCCACCCCAAGCCTCTCCCCCTAAGCTCGCCGAACCTGGCTGGCGCCGCTCCTCTCGGGCCCAGATGCTCTCTCTGCTCCGGGCACAGCACCGTGCTCTGCCTGAGCTGTCACCCTGGAGAGGGGGAAGTCTCATTCAGTGCCTGCCCACTCTAAAGCTGAGGCCTGTAGCAAAAATTAGCCACCACGCATCCTATCCTGCGCCATCTGCTCCTGTGGGGACAGAGTCCATCTTCTCCCCGTGATCTAAGCTGCAAGAGGGAGGATGAGGCTCGAAGGTACTGGAGAAGACATCTCCAATCTTCCTGGCCTGTATATATTCTCCAGTCCACCACTTATCCCCCGACTCGCCTGTCCCCCAACTCACCTGTCCGTACACCCTATTCCCCAATCGATTCTTCTATTCACTTGCCCCCCTCCTCTATTTACACTCACCTGCTCCCCATATTTGTTCCTCCACTCACCTGTCCACATTCCCTATCCTTCAGGGATACCCCATTACTCAGCTGCCCGATACCTCTTGCCACATTCACCAGCCCACCCCCTCCTGACACTCAGGGCTGACTGTGGCCCACACCTCTTCAGTCAGATGTGAAGGTAGACCGCTGTATAAATAAGGACTTGCTGCTGTAAACCAGGGCTCCGTTGATATCACACTTGCCTAGCACGCGTGAGATCAGGGTCCCTTCACCAGCGACGCACCAACATGGCGGCACACACCAGTGATCCCAGCACTTGGGATGTAGAGACAGGAGGATCGGCTCAAAGGCATGTTTGCCTACAAAGGCAAGTTTGGGGCCAGCCTGGGCTACGTGAGATTCCGTCTCGAGTAAAATCAAATCTGAAATGAAATTAATAATAAAACAAAACAAGAATATCTATATGATAAAATAAACAAAAATAATAAAATGAAAAGAAGACGCACCTCACACTTCCCTAGCCTTGCCCCCCAGCCTGCCTCCCCAGCTCTGTCACCTGACAGGCACACACTTATCCTGGGCGCATCTAGTGAGAAAGGGTCTCTTTTCAAGAATTCAAGTCCCCTCTCACGGAAGGAAAACATGCCTCCCTAAGTAACTTGTGTGCTTGAACTGCTCGGAATTGCTACAGGCCAGCGTTTTGTTGGGGATCTCCTCCTCCATCACCCATTTTTCTCTCCAGCCCCAACTCCTCCTGGCTCCTGCAGGGATGCAGGGAACACTGAGCAAAGTCAGCAAAAGAGAGCCTTTTTTAAAAAAAAAAAACAAAACCCTGGTACTCAGGCGGTGGGGTAGAATGCTCCAGAGCTGCTCCCTCCTCTCCTTCTCCCTCCCCTCTTCCTTTTTTTTCTTCTCTAACCCAGGCTAATCTCAAAATCACTAAGGATGGCCTTAAACTCCCGATCTTTATTCCTCTACCTCTAAGTGCTAGGCTTATAGGCATGTATCACATGCATAAATAAGGACTGAATTTTCTCTCCTGGGGACCCCCCCCCCCACCCCCGGGAGCGCTCTGGTTTTTGAAGTTCCCTGTAAAGACTATTTCCTTGGGAGAGGTGGGGTGACCCTCTTCAGTAAACCTCAAGAACAGCCTTCAGATCACAAGGCACACGCAAACAGACATCTACTGGAGTGCACTGCCTGAGAGGCAAGTCTCTTTGCATGTGACTATCCTGTCACAACGAGAGCCCTTGGTCAGGGGCTGGCCATCTGGAAATTATGGAACCAACCAAGAACCAGGTCCCTGGGCCTTACAGCAATGTCTGCTGCTGCGACCCCGAGAAGGCAGATCCTGCCATCCTTGGATCTGCCCAAGCTACTCTTCTAACCTATTCCAGGGACCTCAACTTCTTGAGGCTTTCTTCCCAAGGCTGCCTCCCATTCCCTTCCTGTGGTGCTGAGGTTAGAACCTAGGGTTTCCTGGCTGGCCACCCTGGCCTACTTGGGGAATTTGGGCAGGGCCAGTGAGAGATCCTATTTCAAAGAATAACACAGTCCGCTATGTTTTTATTGTTTTGCTTGGTGTTTTTGTTTTTGTTTTTGTTTTCAAGACAGGGTTTCTCTGTGTAGCCCTGGCTGTCCTGGAACTTACTCTGTAGTCCAGGCTGGCCTCCAACTCAGAAATCTGCCTGTCTCTGCCTCCCAAGTGCTGGGATTAAAGGTGTGCGCCACCACTGCCTGGCTCCAGTATCCCTTTAATTAAGAACTGGGAAGGTAGAGGCGGGGCATTTCTGTGAGTTGGAGGCCTGGTCTATGGAGTGAATTCTGGGCCATCCGTGGATACATACATAGTGGGACACACACAGGCCCCACATGCCCTACCCCATGCCACAAAATGCATGTGGTTCTCAGCCCCTGGACACTAGAAAATAGAAACTTGAGCCTAGGCTACTTGGGAAGGTCCTGACTCCAAAACGTTAAGTAAAATAAATAAAAGGCAAAAGAAAAAAGTCACTGAGATAGAGTTGCCGATCTTGTTTGTCCATGGTGCATGGTAGAGGACATGTTTTGTGGAGTTCAGAAAGGAAGATGATTCATTAAACTATGGTCTTTGCAGAAGCTGCAGAAGCTGCAGAGGCATGGGTCCATGACAGGGGGCCCTGGAGATGACAATGTGGGTGTGGACCTTGTCTCTGCCTCAAGCTTCCAGTGTACAGAACTCCTCCCAAAGGAGCAGGAAGAGATGACTGACACTCACTGGGGGATGCTGGGAAATGCTCATGTCAAGGCAGAGAATGTGAGCTGAGGAGATGCAAACTGAGGGGAGGTACAGAGCACACCCCAAAGCCCAGCTTCTCCCACATACAAAGTCTCAATGATATTTTTGGGTTTGTGATGGTGGGAAAGAAACATGAACCCTGTGTGAATGGTACTTTAAATATTTACCTCTTCTGGGCTAATATGTAATAGAGTATTTTGATATTTTATGTATATATTCTTGAACATGTATATGTACAAGCATGAGGAGGTCAGAGTTGAACCTGGTGTGTCTTCCTTTATCACTTCCCCTCCATATTCATGTATGTGCACGCGTTTGTGCCTCTCTCCCCCCCACACTGTGTGTGTGTGTGTGTGTGTTTGTGTGTGTGTGTGTGTGTGTGTAGTATGTGAGTGCAGACATGCGTGTGCCATGAGGACATGTGGAGGTCAGAGATCAATTTTCAGAATTTGTTGGCCAGAGTCCGAGGGATTTTTCGAGACAGAGTTTCTCTGTATAGCCCTGGCCGTCCTGGAACTCACTCTGTAGCCCAGGCTGGCCTCGAACACAGAAATTCTCCTGCCTCTGCCTCCCAAGTGTTGGGATTAAAGGTGTGCGCCACCACCACCCGGCACCAGGCCTATTTTTGATATCTTTTTTTTAAGGATTTATTTATTTTATTTGTATGAGTACACTGTAGCTGTACAGATGGTACAGCTGGGAATTGAACTCAGGACGGCCCAGCTCACTCCAGCCCCAGCGTAATACACTGTAGCTGTCTTCAGACACACCAGAACAGGAGGGCATCAGATCTCATTACAGGTGGTTGTGAGCCACCATGTGGTTGCTGGGATCCGAACTCAGGACCTTCAGAAGAACAGTCAGTGCTCTTACCCACTGAGCCATCTTGCCAGCCCCCATTTTTGATACCTTGAGACAGGGTTTTGCTGTGTAGCCAAAACTAACCACAAACTCAAAAACTCCTGTCTCAGCCTCCTGAGTGTTGGGATTACAGATGTGCACCACTGTGTCTGGCTCCTGATGCTCTTTCTTGATAGTGGGCAGCAGCAGCACTCTCAGCATCATCAGTGATTGATGGAAAGCCACTGATACTGAGCAAGCAGTAATCAGGCTGTGTTGCTGGGAGTGGGGGTGCTGGCTAGGCTGGGGGTGTTCCGTGCATTCTGTTAGTAAACCACACGTTTCTCAGAACCTGAACCCATGGCGGTCAAGTGGCTTGTGTTATACTGACAACTCAGTTCACTCCTTGGGAGCCACCTGATTGAGGCCGCTGGGAAGGAGTCCAAGCTGAGGCAGGAAAACAAGCAGATCGGGGTGGGGAGAAATACACCTTGATGTGCCATCAGGTTTCCTATCACTGAGCCACGCCTCTAGCTCCTCACTGGGGAATTCTAGGCAGGAGCTCTACCACTGAGCCACACCCCAGCCCCTCACTGGGGGATTCTAGGCAGGAGCTCTACCACTGAGCCACAGCCCAGCCCCTCACTGGGGGATTCTAGGCCGGGGCTCTACCACTGAGCCACGCCCCAGCTCCTCCCTGGGGGATTCTAGGCAAGTGCTCTATGGCTGAGTCATGTTTTCAGTCCCAGGCCTGGCTGGGTGTAGACCTTTTGTAGAAATGTGAACTGGTGAGAAATGTCCCTGCAGGGGAGCAAATAAGACGTTGTTTGAGCAGCATTTTCTAATATTTGAACTTCACACTGTTTGTTGTACTCATCCGGCAAGTGGATTCCACTGGAGACTCCTGGACACCAATCCTGGCTTGAAGGGGCAGGCTTCACGACAGTCCAATGGTAATCCCAGCACTTGTCTTAAAAAGCAAAACAAAACAAAATAAAATAGAAAGCCCTACAAATCCCCATTGGTCCTAACCCCCAGACTCAATCCTATTCCCCAAAGGGGTACATGCTTGGAGTTCTTCCCCTAGTGATGCACAGGTCTTGGATTTACTCCGCCAAAGTGGTAAGACATACACCCTGTGAACTGGAAACTTGTAGCGGCACACAGGTGACAGGATGTCTTGTTAAGGCAGACATGAGAAAGGACACATGATGAAGGAGTATAAATATGACCCCACAGCCCATGGGAGCTGGAGCATTGGTTTGGTTTGTTCTGCCTGGCTATTCTTCATTAACAACACGCATGTCACGGTTTGCTTCACATAGCCTTGTGAGCGCCGCTTGTGGTAACCTAGCCATTGAGAGAAACTCGCCAAAGAACCGCTCATGAGGTTCCTGCAGCCTCTCATTGAGCTTCTCAGCAAGCCTCGCAGCTTCTTCAGAATGGAGCTACGGCTGCTGGTTTGTGTGTGGTGTCTGTCTGCCAAGAGGGCTGGTCTACGGCTGCTGGTTTGTGCGTGGTGTCTGTCTGCCAAGAGGGCTGGTCTACGGCTGCTGGTTTGTATTTGGTGTTTGCCACATGATTGAATTGCTAACAAAGAAAACTGAGTTTGCTCCCAAAGAACTATTGCTAAGCAGGTCCACTTCCCCCATATCCTAATAACTTTTCTCTTCCATTACCTCTGATGGGTTGGGGAGCTAGAGGAGAGATGGAACATTTATTAAAAGTGGGTTGCAAAAATTCTATGCCTACAATCCTACGTGTGGTCCACGTCCAGTTTACATGGACACTGATATCAGCCTGGCTGGAGACTGATTCCCTGAATAGTTTTAAAGGTGCCATAAGACCTGCTGTGAGCTCAGGTGCAAAGAGTCATATGGCAAGGGACTGCTGCAGTCTCTAGGGATAGCAAAAAACGGCAGGGGGCGGGGATCTAACTGCCAGAAAGTGATTCTACCAAAAAGTATGGGGGATGCCTGTCCCGGTCCTACCTAGGAGAGGGTCCTGCACTGGCAGTGATGGGGCCTTCAGAAGACCATGCCAAGCTGTGCCTGGACATCAGCCTTCAAGTACCATGAAATGGGTGCTCCTTCACACCATTGAATCTGTAGTCATATGTTACACAGCTATAGAGAACCAATTCAAAGGAGGAATTGAAAAAAAAGATGCTGGGAATGGAGCCTGCATAGAATTCCCCAATAGGGGGCTGGGGTGTGGCTCAGTGGTAGAGCCCCTGCCTAGAATCCCCCAGTGAGGGGCTGGGGTGTGGCTCAGAATTAGAACAATAGCTTAGCATATGCAAGGTCCTGGGTTCCATTTCTTGCACTGAAAAACAACAACAACAACAACAACAACAAAAGACTAATAAAAAAAAGTATAGGAATTCAACATATAATTTGAAGACAACTAAAAAACTATGAACATTAGATGGGATTTCTATGTCCCTCCTTCCCCAGATAGAATTCAAGTGAATAAAAAAATCTAAACCAGTTAAGATTAAGAAAATTCGTAATATTGCACTAGAAGTCTCTAAACACATTACAGAAATCACAAGTGTTAATACTTGGTAATCTTATGTATTAAGGTAAAAAGTCTTACACATTAAAAACAATTACATCCAGTGAGAACATGGCAGCACACCCCTGCAGGCTCATCACTCCCAGGGCGGAAGGATCACAAAATTGAGAGCAGTGTGAGCTCCAGGTGAGATCATGATTTAAAACAAGCAAAACCCCAAACATTTGAAAGACAAAACAAGAACTATGTTGCTAGGCATGGTGGCTCATGCCTATAACAGAAATAGAAACAGCAGGGGTGGGTGGGCATTCAAGGCCAGCCTGGGTTATATAAGATATCCTCTGTGTAGAGTTGGTCTGGTGTTGCTTGTATTCAGAAGGAGGAGGGAGAGGAGGAGAAAGAGGAAGAGGAGGAGGAGGAGGAGGAGGAGGAGGAGGAGGAGGAGGAGGAGGAGGAGGAGGAAGACAGGGGGAAGACAAGAACAAAGTTTATATATACTTATATATATAATACTCATCACAAAGGGAGGATCTTTAGCCTTCCTGGATATTAAATAAAATCTGATTAAATCTGCAGAGACACTATTTGTAAAAAGTATCTTATTTGGTGTGTGTGTGTGTGTATGTGTGTGTGTGTGTGTGTGTGTGTGTGTGAGAGAGAGAGAGAGAGAGAGAGAGAGAGAGAGAGAGAGAGAGAGAGAGAACACGTATGTACATGCACGGATGCATGTGTGCAGTGCCCACAGATGCCATATCCCCTGGATCTGGAGTTAACAGACGGTTACGAGCTTCCTGATGTGGGTGCTGGGGAACTCAAGCCTTCTACAAGGGCAGCATGTGTGGAGACACCATTTTTAACCTATTGAAGAAAAATATTAACTTTAAAGCAGATTGGGAGGATGGATCAGTGGGAAAAGTGTTTGCTTTGCAAGCATAAAGACCCAAGCTCAGTCTCCAGAACTTACATAACAACAACAAAAAAAGTTGGGCAATGGCACACACCTTTAATTTCAGCACTTGGCAGACAGATGCAGGGACATGGATACAAATCAGAAGCCATCAGCAGCCTATTCTCATCTTTTAGAGCCCATTCCCTCAGAGGCAGGGTCTCTAGGCTGGGCCTAGTGTCTTGGCCTGACTGGAAACCAGCAAGACCTAAAAGTCAGTCCTCTTGTCTGCTCCCTTGGAGCATTTGTGGGAGTGTGGCTTGTTATGTGGCAATGGGATCAGTGTTCCTGTCTTCAGGAAGAACTCTTCACCACTGAGCCATCTCTCCAGCCCCACTTTTTTTAAAAAAAAAAAGTTCACTTTAAATATTTATTTTGTGTGTGTGATTGTGCAAGCACATGTATATCACAGAAATATGCCAGGAAGTGATGGCACACACCTTTGATCCCAGTACTCTGGGAAGCAAAGTTGGGGGGTCAGCCTGGTCTATAGTGAGTTCCAGGACAGCTAGGGCTACACAGAGAAACCCTATCTCCAAAAAACAATAATACCAAACAAACAAACAAAAAACCCCCACAAATATGGACAAATATGTCTCAGCACATAAAGACACTTGCCACCAACCCTGATCATTTGAGTTTGATCCTTGGTACCCAGGTGGAAGGAGAGAACCGACTCCTGCAAATCGCCCCCTGACCCACACAGGCATACCATGGCATGGAAACACACACATCCAAGAACCTGATGATATGGTTTGGTGAGGGGCAGGGGACACACAGGGCTTCATACTTGACATCTCTATGGAGATCAGTTTATAAACATCTTTAGAGGATAAATGCAAAGCTTGGCCTTCCACTGACTAGCCCTCACGAGTACTGGATTGTCTATGCAGTCCTACATCTTTTTGCACGTAAGCCAACACAGCTGTTTATGTGTTTATATTGCCTTCTTAAAAAAAAAAAAAAAAAAAAAAAAAAAAAAAAAAAAAAATGCGTGAAGCCAGAAACACCAGGTGGGTGCTAAATAGCCACAAGAAAGAGCTCATGAGGCTAAAAAGATGAAACAATTCTGCATGAATTAAAATAAAACCATCTCTGGTTTGTTTTTTTTTTTTTTTTTTTTTTTTCCTTTTTCCTTCTTTGTGAGCGTCAACATTTTGGGATGGGTGATTCATTAAACAGCAATGTTACATAATCACCACCACCTACTTCAGGATCATTTTGCCCCCAACCATGCATATGCCCTCCCTTGCAGCCTTGGTCATCTGCCAGTGTTTCTGTCTATGTGATGGATTTCTCCATCTGTTCAGGATTGGCACCAGAGCCTGCCAGCCCCGTGACAGCTTCTCTCCCCTTCAGTCCAGTTACCCACGAAATAACTCAGTTATACCTCACTCGCTCATGTGCTTTAGCCCAAGTGCAAACCTTCACCCTGGGGTGAGTAGCAGCAGCCTTCATCTTACCCCACTTTCTCCAAACTTGGTCCTCCCTCCGCAAGATCACCGCTCTGCAGCAGCCACAGACCTTGCTCTTTCCCCACCCCACAATTCCAGGCGATATGTTTCCACCAGGCGGATCCTGCCCTGTCCCCAATGATCCTGTCTTTCTGTCCCACTGTCGTCTGTTGTGTGGCTTTTCCCAGGGAGATGAACATGCATGTCTGTCTATCCATTCCAGAGAGGACACCAAAGAACAGACAGATCAAACTATCCAATAATCTAAGAACACTTCAGTGACTCAGTTGTTTTAACTGGGATTACAGGCGCTTGGGTAACTCAGAAGCCACAACACCATCATCATGTCCTCAGAGAGGAGGACAATACTTAACTGCCTTCAGCAAATCCATGGCCGCCTACAAATCCTCAGAAGGGGCGGGGCCTCAGAAGCCTCACCCCCTAGCAATCATTAACTGCCTATAAATCTTCAGAAGGGGCGGGGCCCCATGAGCCGCTCCTCCCTAGCTATCATTAACCGTCTACAAATCCTCACAAGAATGGGGCCTCCTAAGCCCCTCCTGCCCTGCCTCAGGACTGAAAGTTGAGGATCCAGTCTTATGCAGGTCTTCCGGTGATCATGCTGCTGACAGATGAAGAACACAGGGGCTATGTGGAAGTCAGAGGACAATGGTCTGTATTGCTCTATCCCTGGATCCTGGACAGGCAACTCCCCAATGCAAGGAGCAGCAGCACCTGCTTCGACTCTGTGGTGGCTTGAATGAAAATGGCCCCCACAGGCTTTATAGGGTGTAGCACTATTAGGAGGTGTTGAAGGAAGTGTGTCACTGGGGATGGGCTTCAAGGTTTCAAATGCGCAAGCCAAGCTCGGCCCCATGTTCTCTTCCTGCTGCCCATCGACCCTGATGTAGAATTCTCAACCAACACCATGTTTGCCTGCGTGTAGCCCTGCTTCCTGCCATTGATGACAATGGATTAAACCTCTGTGTCTTAGTTAGGGTTTTACTGCTGTGAACAGATACGATGACCAACGCCGCAACTCTTATAAAGGACAACATTTAATTGGGGCTGCATTCCAGGTTCAGAAGTTCAGTCCAGTATCATGATGGTGTGAAGCATGAAGCATCCAGGCGGGCATGGTGCAGGAGGAGCTGAGAGCTCTACATCCTTACCTGAAGGCTGCTAGCAGAATCCCGACATCCGCAGCTAGGACAAGGGTACTAAAGCCCATGCCACAGTGACACACCTACTCCAACAAGGCCACACCTCCCAACAGTGCCCTCCCTGGGCCAAGCATATGCAAACCATCATCCCACTCTGAACTGTAAGCCAGCCCCAATTAAATGCTTTCCTTTATAAGAGTTGCTATGGTCATGGTGTCTCTTCACAGCAACGAAACCCCTGACAAAGACACCCACCTTTCTCTCAGTCTTAGCTGAACACCTGGAGAGTGTCTCCCATAACCCAATAAATGTATATCAGGTGAAACAATAAATGAATGAACCTGAGTTAATTTTGCCAAAATCTGCTTACTGGTTGAGAAGACAGACATTTGAAAAGCCCCTTTCCTTCCTTTCTGAGGGTCTTTAAAATATATGCAATGCAGGGAGTTAAGCAGAATAAATTTAGACGTCTTTGCTATATTTTGGCTGGAACATGATTTAAAAGTTCCATATTTACATTAAAATAGAAACCCAGTGTAGGGTTGGTGAGATGACAGTTCAGTGGCTAAAACTGCCTGCTTCCAAGCCTGATGATTTCAATTTGAACTAACTCCCAAAAGGTGTCCTCTGAACATCATACATGTTCTATGACACACACACACACACACACACACACACACACACACACACACATTAAAAAAAGAAGATATAAACCCATAAAGATGTCAACTCCTATGTGCTAGAGGCTGTAAAGTAAGGTCATTAAGATCGCCTGAGACTTGGGAGGAAAACATTTGTCTTCCTCCACAGGACTGTTCCGTGGGAGCCAAGGGACAGACCAACCTGTCCTCCCCCTTCTCACTCTGCCATCCCCTCCTCAGATGGCTGATCTGTCCCACAATGGAGCACACATGGCAACTCAGGTATACAGCGCCAAGTCCGCCATGCTGTCTGCCTTCTTCTGCGCACGACTCACTCGTGAGATGGTGAGCCATCACTTCCTAAGGTTGACTCATAGTCCTCTGTGCATCAGGCCACATGTGCCTTTTTATCTGTGACAGACATCTGGGTTGTCTCATCTTGTGATTAATGCTGAGAACATGGGTGAGGGGGTGGCCACGCAGCCATGACAGAGTACTAAGGCAGCTGGTTAGACCCTGGGTCCGATCTCCCAAGACCAAACCAACCAAACAAAAGATGGTTGTGCAGATAGCAATTCAACTCCCAGGTTCCACTTGAGTTATTCAGAAGAGAGTGGCTAGAGGTCAAGGCGATCCTAAGGGTTTTTGTTTCTCCTCCAGCTGTAAATTGATCCCAGGGCTACAGGGCTGCCAGACAAGAGCCCTAACAATGGGCCGCACCCTGGTGCTCAGGATTCTGAATCTGAAAAGAGGTTTCTTTACAGCAGCCAAAAGCGAAAAGCAACCTATATCCCAAGAGGAGGTTGGCAAAACCGCACAGTGTGTGCCACCCCTACAGAGGGTTGCAATCCAGCCCCAGCAGAGGAGCACGGCAGGAGGAGGCTTCCTCAGCTGCCTAGCTCCTTCCTACAAGGAGGACGCCGGTTTGGACGGCAAAGTAGGAAGCTTGGAGCAGGTTCACCAGGGGGGCGCCCCAGTCCTGGAGGGTTCCAGCCAGAAGGTATCCTCCTTGTTAGTGTTGTTCTTTGGAGCTTTGATGCACCTGTTCTGATGGACACGAAGCTGCTGCCAGGTCTCTTCAACTCAAGAGCTGCAAGCAGCTGGGCATTCCACCACTTTCCACTGGCATGCCTGGAATCCAGCCCAGACTCCACAGCAGGTTTGCATGCAGGGGGAAAAACTGTTGCTGGCTACTTTAGCAAATACACTTCCAAGAGTTTTATAGATCTGACTTACGTGGTTTCCTTCCATTTCTTTTTTGTTTTTTGTTTTTTGTTTTTTTTTTTTTTTTCGAGACAGGGTTTCTCTGTATAGCTCTGGCCTGGCTGTAACTCACTCTGTAGACCAGGCTGGCCTCGAACTCAGAAATTCCCTTCCATTTCTAATTAACTGAAGGTTTATCTGTGTCAATATCACCAAGTGCTGCTAGCATTTATGGAATCTTATGGTTTTAAACCTTGATTGTAGCTGAAGATGACCTTGAACCCCTGATCCTCCTGAGTGCTGGGGTTACAGGAATGCACCAGCAGTTTAAATAATGCTGGGGATGGAACCCAAGATTTCATGAATACCAGGCAAGCACTCTACCAACTGAGCCGCATTCCCAACTCTGAATTATTTTTATTAATTTAATTTGCATTAGTATCAGCTCAATTTGATTATGTCTTAATCCTTTTTTTAAAATTCATTATCGTGCCAGGCAGTGATGGTACATGCTGTTAATTCCAGCACTAGGAAAGCAGAGGCAGGCAGATCTCTGAATTGGAGGCCAGCCTGGTCTCCAGAGCAAGTTTCAGGACAGCCAGGGTTACACAGAGAAACCCTGAATTGAAAACCCCAAAATAAAATAAAATAAAATAAAGAGATAAAAATAATTATTTCTAGATTCACTTCTCGGTGTTTTCTTTAGGATTCTGGCATCTGTACTCCATTAAACAGCCCGTCGGGATTTCTATCTCACGACCCTGTGAGATTTCAGGCGTCATGCTGCCCTCATGAAATGAATTGGAAGTATCCCCTTACAGCTTTCTTCAAAGATTATAATTGCTCACTAAGTGTTTGAATTTCTTGTCAGCAAAACCACCTGGGCCAGGCCCAGAGAGATGGCTCAGGGGTTAAGAGAACTGGCTGCTCTTGCACAGGACCTGGGTTCAGTTCCCAGCACCCACATGGCAACCCACAATACCAGGGGATCAGGTACTGTCTTCTGGCCTCGAAGGGCACTGAGCACACATGGTACACAGACAGACAGCATACTAAATAAATCATTTTTAAAAAATATCTGGGGCTGGGGAGGGTAGTACATGCCTTTAATCCCAGCACTTGGGAGGCAGAGGCAGGCAGATTTCTGAGTTTGAGGCCAGCCTGGTCTACAGAGTGAGTTCCAGGACAGCCAGGGCTACACAGAGAAACCCTGTCTCGAAAAACAAACAAACAAACAATATCTGGGGTACAATCTACACTATGAGGAGCTTTTAAATTATAAACACCATTTCTTTATGTTTCTATACCTTTATTATATTTTTGAGACAGTCTTACTATGCAGCCCAGGACAAAATAACGATAGCAGCTGGCCATCCTCCTGCCTCAGCCTCTGAGCAGTAGGATCACAGGTGGGCAGCAACACACCTGTTTTCTTGTGTTTGAATGGTTAAAGTTTTGTTTAGTGTGTGTGCATGTGTGCATGCGTGCATATGTGTGTTTGTGTGTGTAGGTCAGTGGACAACTTGTAGGAGTCAGTTCTTACTTTCTACCATGTGAATCCTAGAAATGGAACTCAGGTTATCAGTGTTGGCAGCACTTTTACCTGCTGAGCCATTTTGCCGGCCCATGTATTTTAATCACGGACACCAGTAGGCTCTTAACTTATACACAGTGTTACAATGAGATGCCCTGAAGATAACATGTGACGTGCTCAAAAATGTTTCTGGCTGATGCTGGCACAGCCAGTCACTCCTGGTTTATGTGTGTGTGTGTGTGTGTGTGTGTGTGTGTGTGTGTGTGTGTGTGTATCCACATAAGTGATGGTCAGAGAAGAACTTACAGGGGGCTGGAGAGATGGCTCAGTGGAGCACTGATTGCTCTTCTGAAGATCCTGAGTTCAAATCCTGGCAACCACATGGTGGCTCACAACCATCTGTAATGAGATCTGATGCCCTCTTCTGGTGTATCTGAAGACAGCTACAGTGTACTAAATATATAATGAATAAATAAATCTTAAAAAAAAAAAAACTTACAGGAGTCAGTTTTTGCTTCCAACCATGTTAAAACAGTCTCTCTAGTTTCTGTTTCTGTGCTGTGTACCCCACTGTAGCTGTTTTCTGAGTTTCCAGCTGACCCTCCTACCTCCACCTCCCATTTTACCCCTAGGGTTACAGATGCACAGTACCACACTTAGCCTTTTATGTGGGTTTTGGGGATTAGTTTTATGTGACGAGCACTTCTGCCCACTGTGCCATCTCACCAGCTCCACTCATGGGTATTTATTTTCCTGTTCCAACAATGCACCTTTCCCATGCTTGCCTGTTGTCCACTGTGTTCTTACATTTTGAGGTTCAGTGTAAAACAGAACAACACACAGCCAGCACTTTCTAGGGCTCTACTTTATAATGTCTTTGGGACGACCACCACATTCAGTCCTGTTAGGGGCCTCTCTACACATTACTCTATCCAGGAGTGACAGAAACGCCTACCAGTGTGTTTGCCCATGTGTAGCATGGAAAGCTTAGAATTTAACTTTCCTTTACATATAACTGTAACTTCTTTCTACGGGAACAACAACTACTCCATGTTAAATACTTGTTTTTTAATGTTTTGGGGCCAGTGAGATGGCTCAGCAGGTAAAGGCACTAAGCTAGATAGGCCTGAGTTTATTCTGTGACCCACTCTGTGAGAGAAGTCAGTCTTGCAAGTTGCCCTCTGATTTCCACTCACGCTTGTACACACATACACATACACATACACACACACACACACACACACACACACACAGAAAGAATGTAACTTAAACATTTAAATATTTTATTAGCATATTATACATTTCATATTTCATACAGGGACATGGTGTAGTTCAATCAAATTTGCCAATTAGTCTTATCCATCTTCCACAACCTTTTTTGCTTCAACTATCAATAATTAAGCAATCACAGGAAGCTAGGGTGTAGGTGTGTTGTCAACAGCAGAAACACATTTGTGTGAAGTCTGTAATAAATAGCTTGGTTTATAAATCTGGAGGCTGAAGGCCAAGATGTTGGATCAAATGGCTGTCTGGTCGGCAGAATCCCGAGGTAGCATCAGCATCACTTGACAATACGAAGCAGGTGTTTCTGTTATGGTTTGGGATATGTAATATTTCCCACAGCCTCCTGTTGGCATATTTAGTCCCCAGCTAGTGGTACTATTCTGCAAACTAGGATGGGGGACTAGCGTAGGACATCACTAGGGGCATAGGTCCTGGCACCTTTCTTTCCTTCTGACTCTGCTTTGTGTTAGACAAAAGGTGACCAGTTCCCTCTGCCATATGTCCTTGTTGCCATGATGGTCTTTCTAAGCCCATGGAACCAAGCATGTATAAACCCAAACCTCTGAACCCATGAGCAAAATCGACCCTTTTCCCTTTGAGCTGTTCCTGTCAAGTATTTGGTCACTGCAATGAGAACAGTCTATGTATGTGCATTTTCATATGTGTGTGTGTGTGTGTGTGTGTGTGTGTGTGTGTGTATGTGTGTATGTATGTATGTATGTATGTATGTATGTGTATATTGTGGGTGCACATACATGTGTTTGCCTCTTGTGGTGATTTAAGTGGGGGAAAAAATGTCCTCCCATAAAGAATACCTGGTTCCCAGCTGGTGGCACTGTTTGGGCAGGTAAAGTTGGAACCTGGAAGACAGTAATGCTGAGAATAAAGCAGATTACGAAGGCCCAGCTCAAGCATAAATTTCAAAGTAATCGACTGATTTCTTTGGCAGAGCATATTTCAAGACAGCACAACACTGAATCTGCAGTGTGATTGTTACTGGTAACACTTATGCATGTCTACAGTGAAAGATGAGTGAGGCAGAAAGAGATACATAATGTATGGTCTGGAACGGAAAAAGACCATTAGGGAGGCTTAATGTTACAGACAGTGCCTATGTCAGAAGGAGATAAGCGCCATTAGGGAGAGGCCTGATCCACACTAGGACAGAGGGAAGAGTGCACTTGGGGGATGACCCCACCCAGCTAAGCTTTCAGATTGTGAAAGCAAAAGGCTTAAGTTTTCTACTCCTAGAAAGCAGTAACAGGGGGTGGAGAAATGGTTCAGTGGTTAAAAGTATCGGTTGCTCTTCCAAAGAAACGGTGTTCGACTCCTATCACCTATGTGGTGATTCACAACCATCCAGTTTTGGAGGATGCAATCCCTTCCACTGGCCTCCGAGAGCATCCGGCACGCTTGAGGTGTACAAATGTGCACTCAGGCAAAACACCTACACACACCTTTTTTTTTTTTTTTTTTTTTTAAGTATTAAACAAAAGCCATGGCAAATGCGATTCAAGGAGGGCAGGGTTCATTCCAATCACTTGGCAGTGTCCTCCAGGAGCATCGACTTTGGACACATGGAGTATGTAAGACCAAAAGCCTGCGGGTTCTTCCTTTGTGATCTAAGTGAGCCACTGAGACTAGGCACCAAGTAGTAGAGAAGTCCCTGAGATAAGGCCCCAAGAGACCACCAGGTGAACACGCAATACAAAACCTAAGATATCGGAGATGCTAGAGCCAAGGGCTGTCAGAGTGACAGAGATACAGAAAGGGGATGGAAGTAGCCCAAGAGAGAGGTATACGACAGGCAGCAAAGCTGGAGGGGCAGAGCCATCTAAAGCCCTTTG
Source organism: Montemys delectorum (assembly GCA_019843815.1). Taxonomy (NCBI): domain Eukaryota; kingdom Metazoa; phylum Chordata; class Mammalia; order Rodentia; family Muridae; genus Montemys; species Montemys delectorum. Next base: position 39,469 of record JADRCD010223513.1, read on the forward strand.
ACACTAGATATGGAGCTATAGGATTTGGTGTTTGCCTTATTGGGTTTAGGTCTTGCTTTGGTCCAGTATTTCCTTCCTTTGCCCCAAACCCTTCCCTTTGGAATGGTAATGTATATTCTGTTGTATATGCTGGATGTACGTAATTTGCCTTTTTATTTATTGCTTTGAGTCCCACAAGAGGCTTTGGACTTTTAAGAGTGTTAAAACTGCCAGGCAGTGGTGGTGGCACACGCCTTTAATCCCAGCACTTGGGAGGCAGAGACAGGCGGATTTCTGAGTTCGAGGCCAGCCTGGTCTACAGAGTGAGTTCCAGGATAGCCAGGGCTACACAGAGAAACCCTGTCTCGAAAAACCAAAAAAAAAAAAAAAAAAAAAAAAAAAAACAAACAAAAAAAAAAAAAAGAGATGAAAAAAAAAAAACTACAGGCACATCTGAGGCTGAACTAAATGCATTTTGCATTACGATGTGGCCATGGAGTCTGCGGACAGAAGTGAAATGTGATCGCATAGGTGAAAATGCTCCCAGTAGGCTCTGATATTAGAACACGTGGTGCCCTGATTATTTGAGTACGTTTAGAAAGGTGGCCCTACTGGAGGTAATATGTTTGGGGTGTGGTGAGAGGAGGCTGGATTTGAGAGCTGAAAGCTGTGGCCTGCTTCCAGTTTGGTCTCTGCTTTGTGACTGTGCCTAGGAGCTTTCAGCTCCCTGCTCCTGACATCATGCCAGTTATTTGTCCTCACCGTGATGGACTCATCCCTCTGAAACCATGAGCCAAAATAAGCTCTTCCCTCTGTAGGTTACCGGGGTGGTTTGAATAGGCATGGTCCGTAGAGACTTGTGTGTTCCAATGCTTAGCCCATGGGGAGTGGCATTACCAGGAGGTGTGGTACTATGACTTTGAGGTCTCTTATGCTCAAGCTCTGCCCAGTGTGACCCCTTACACTGCCTGTGGATCAAGATGTAGACCTCTCCAGTCCTCCAGCACCATGTCTGCCTGCGTGTAGCCACGCTTCTCACCATGAATGATACTGGATTAAACCTCTGAAACTGTAAGCCAGTCCCAATTAAATGTTGTCCTTTATTAGAGTCGCCATGGTCATGGTGTCTCTTCACAGCAAAGGAAATCCTAACTAAGACAGTTGCCTTGGTCATGGTGTTTTATCACAACAACGAAAAGTGAGTAATACACATCTTCTAGTAAGGCTGCCAGGGTTCAGTCACGGGGTCCTCCCTGGTGGCTGGATCTAAGCCCCATCACTTTCCCAGGCCCTACCTCTAACTGTCACAACTGCATCACCCTCCTACCTCTTTGTACAACACAATGGGATTAAACTTCAGTACATGAAACTGGGAAACACTTGTTATATTCTTCCGTATGTGGCCAGCAGCGACTCTTTGGCCATTCCGCTGTGCTCGCCAGGTGTCTGGCAATCAGTTTCCTCCTGTTTCCACGGTGCTTGGAGAACTTCCTTTAGATGCCCCTTGCAAGTAGTTCTGTTAGCAACATGTTCTCCTGGCTTGCCTTTACCCCTGAGAATGCCTGATCCCTTCATTCCTGAAGGATATTTTGCTTGACAGATTCACAGTTAACAGTTCTCTTTACAAGCATGAAGAATTCTGTGCCCTTCCTTCTGGCTCCTGTAGCTCCAGAGAAGCAGCCAGATCTGGTTGAGACTGCCTCTCCCCTACCTGCAACTTGCTATTTCTCATTGACAGGCAAGGTTTTTCTTTTTATCAGGTTACCAAATGTTTAACTAAAGCCAAGTGTCAAGGTTCATGTCCATAATCCTAGCACTTGGGAAACGGAACAGGACTGGCTCAAACTCAAGGACAGTCCACAGTGTAAGACCCTGTTTCAAAAATATAGGTAAGGTCAGGTGTACTGGTACATGCCTTTAATCCTGGCACTCAGGAAGGAGAGGGGCAGGCAGTCCTCTGAGTTCAAGGCCAATGTGAGCTAGCTAGTTCCAGATCAGCCTGGACCCTACAGAAGTCTCTCTCTCTCTCTCTCTCTCTCTCTCTCTCTCTCTCTCTCTCTCTCTCCCTCCCTCCCTCCCTCCCTCCCTTCTCTGTGTATGTGTGTTACATGCACACCAATGGCAGGATAAATAACAGAGAAATAAAAAGGTTAACGATGATGTATGGGTTGCTGGCTTACTCAGCCTCTTGCATCTATATATTCTTTCTTTGACTTGGGGCATCTTCAGACATTACTTCTTTTAGCTCCACAACTCCACCTTAGTGTTCTGGAATGCTGATGAGATTATCCCACAAACTTCTGAGATTCGGGAGTTTTATTTTTATTTAAGACAGGATGTATATTCAGCCCAGAACCATCCATCCTTCTGCCTCGGCCTCCTCAGCGCTGCAATCTCAGACATGCGCCACCAAACTTGGCTTGGTACTATTACACTTTGTACTATTTTCTTTGTTCTTCAGTTCCAAGAAAGTTCTAGCACTCCGTCATCTCCAGTCTACCACTGTATCCTAATGATGGACAGTGTTATTCTGGTTATTTTCTCAGATTCTATAATTTCAACTTGGCGCTTTACAATTTCCTTTTCTTTGCTAAATTTTTTTTCGATTTTAAATGAGTTTGTAATCACTTTTTCTTCTAATTACTCCTGAAAGCGATTTTCATGGTTGTCGACAAGTCCTTGGCAGATGGCTCATTTTGGCATCCATTTCAGTGAGCAGCCTTTTTACATTCACATTGTGAATGTTCTTGGAATGATAAGCGGCTTTTTCAAGTGTACGTCGGACATTTGGGTTATTCTGTTTGGAGACTCCTGGTTCTATTTAAATCCTCTACGTTAGCAGGCAGCTAGCTGCTAATGCCAGTGTGTGGATGTATGTCACATGTGCAATCTGGCCTGCCTCTCTGGCCTCTTGTTCCAATGTTGGCTTTGTCTTTGGCATCATCCCCTTGCTCTCCTGGTCTGCTTGATTCTCTGGCATGGGTGGGGCTACTCAGTCCCTACTGGTGTCATCCTCAGGGTTAGGAGGTGTGTCTCTGGGGACTATCCTGCCGAGGATGTGGGTCTCTGTGCTGACCGGCAGCTTCACAACACTATGAGGTCCCCACTGGCACCCCCATGTACAGGCAGGGCCAGGTGAGCCTACAGGTGCTCTGACATCGTCCCTGGGGACAGACTGTGGACTGGTCAAGGTCTCTGTTGGGCACTGCTCTAGGTCTCTCCTGCCACTGGCCAGAGAGAGGGGTTTTCCCAGAAGACTTGCCTGTATCTGTTGGCCATTGTGTGTGGTAGGCCTGCCTCTCTGGCTCAGAAATTAAAGACAAAGAAAACTCAGGGACATAGCTCGAGTTCTGAGTTCTGGGCCAGTGTATTTATTTTCAGCTGCCAAGTCCTTGTCCTACTGGCTGTCACTTGTGCAGTATTTAGTTGTATTTAGATGGAAGAACAGGAAAGGTAACCTACGGGCCCACCCCGGCCTTCACAGCAGCCATAGGCATCCTTACTAGCGCAGGCTTAGCTTTCAGGGCCCCCCTTAAAGCACCTCCCTTGGCTCCCCGCAGAGAGACAAAGGCCATTCCCTGGCTGTCCTGCATATTCCCTTGCTCCCTGCAAGACCCTTCTATTTTTCTCCTTCCCCTAAGAATACCTCTGGCAGGGCGGTGGTGGCACACGCCTTTAATCCCAGCACT
>JADRCD010223517.1:0-20511 GCA_019843815.1 Montemys delectorum
AAAAAAAAAACTTCAAAATTAAAATCACTTTTTGAAAGTTTAAATTACTATCCATTTAACCTCTACGACTAATGCAACCAAGCACATCTATAAATAAGTATATTTTAATAACTGTATTTTTTTTAAAAAAGACAATAGTTTTGGGGTTTTTTTTGATTCAAATAAAGCACTATCCCTAATTTATAAACTCTTTCAGGGATAAAATACTTTTAAAAATGTTAACAATATGTGCCAAAACAAACTGATACAGGAACAGTGTTTCTAAGAAGGCATAATTCTAAATGCCCTCAAAATAATGGTTTTACACTGCAGGTGTCTAAAAATGAACACAATGCATCAGGCCGGGATGGGGGGCGGGGGGAATAATGTTTGACAGATGCAAATAGTCTGACATCCAAGAAGCACCTGTACAGTGACAAGCATCAGGTTGGAAACGAGCTTGCACTCTTGCCAGCCTGGCGGCTCCCACGTGTAATCCAGCATTCAGAAGACTAGACAGGAGTAAAACTGGAAGCAAGCCTGGACCACAGAACCTTGAGGGGGGTTCCTATTCTCTTCTCTTTTAAGGGTGATTAGAGCATAAAGTATTTACTTCTGTAATCTTCAGACAGCATCCTGAGTATACTTCTGCAAACCTTTAAAACTTTACAAACAAAACCTTCAGTGGAATAGACACCCAGAATCATTTCTATTAGCATGAAGTACTACGTAAGGGAAGGTTTAAATTAGCTGAAGCAAAATCAAAACCTTTCCCTTGAAATAGAATAATCTGAACTAAAAAAAAAAAAATAAACAAATGGTTAAGAGTATCGTTACTGAGAGTAACTCAAGTTACTTGTCCCTAGCTTTTCCTCTACTTTTAAAACTTTCCCATTTATCTTTCGGGCCTCTGAAGTCACTTATCACTACACCTCAGTGACTCCTCCACATTCAAACCAAGTCAGGTCTTCCTGCTTCCGAGTATTTTTTTTTTTTTTAAAAAGAAACAAGCAAACAACAAAAAAACAAAAGGCAAGACAAAACCCTGAACTTCTCTAGTCACTTCTCTGGATAAATCCCTAGATGCGTTCGGAGAATGCTAATAAAACCCAATACTGAAGCGGACCAGCGGTGCTACTTTCAGATTTGTTGCACCAAAGGGCCTGTAGCGACTTCTGAAGCCTGCGCTCGAGTAGCAGTGCCTCCCTTCCCCCTCCAGCCCCTTCAATCCCTCCACCCCAGGATCGGCTGGTACCTGGAAAGGCTGAGAGTCCCCCCTCCGGTCGTGACAGCTGAAAAACAGTAAAGCAGGACGGTCCTGTGAGCCATCGCGGGAAAGGAAGAAAGCGGGTCTCCCGGCCGCCCCTCCCCGCGGGCCGACGACAAACGTACCAGCACGGATCTGCGCGCCGCGGACGCTACCCGGGCTCAGAGGCCCGGGTTCGGACTCGGGCCGCGGCCCCGGCCGCAGCCGCAGCCGTAGCCCGCTCGCCAAGCCCTCCAGGTCCCGGGGCGCCCGCCTGTCCGCCCGGCCCCGGCCCGGCCCGGCCCGCCGCCGCCTCCGACCGATCCCGATCAGGGTTAACAACAAAAATGGCGGCGCGGCCAGCTCCCGATAAGGACGCCCGCCCGCCCGTCCGCCTGCCCGCCCGCCCTCCGCCGCGGCCCGGCCCGAAACGAAAAGACGATTTACCCATCACTGAGTCTCTGCTGTTTCCTCGCATACATTACCATCAATGCCCGGCTGTGTGTGTGTGTGTCGGGGAGGGGGGAGAGCGGCCGCGAGGCGGGCGGGCGAGCGAGCGAGCGAGCGAGCGGGCGGGCGCGCGCGCGCGGTCGGCGGGCAGGCGGCGGGCAGCCCCGGCCCCGGGACTCGGCGCACCCTCGGCGGCTCGCGGCACCTCCCCGTTACTGGCGCCGGCGGTCCCGGGCCATGTCCCCCCCTCCGTCACCACCGCTCAGGCTCGGCTGGGGCAGAGGTGCCAACTACAGGGCGGCAGCGCGAGCCGGGGGGAGGGGGGTGAGAGGCCGTGTTCCGGTCCCCGCGGAGAGCGAACGCCTCCAGCACCTTCCCTCCTCCTGCTCCGCCGCCGCCTGCCGTCCTCGCCGCCGCCGCCGCCGCCGCCGCCGCCGCCGCCGCCGGGTCCCTCTCGCCGCCTGCTGCCGCTGCTTGCTACAGCCGCCGCCGCTCCACCAACTACATCCGGGCAACTCGGACACAGCCGCCTTCGGGAAAGCTCGGCAGTTTCCGCCACACCCCCCTCCTCCCCACCCCGCGAGGCTCGAGAACGCCGCCTTCGGCAAACCTCGGCTTGCTCCCGCCCTCCTCTTCCTCCGAGGCCTGGGCTCCTAGCCCCGGGACCCGTCAAGCCCTTCCGGTGGCTGCTTTCCTCACTCTCGAATCCGGCCACTCCCGTTCCACTTTAGGGGTAATCGTGCTCGGGGGCCTGCGTGAGGCAAGCCCCGGGGCCTCCGGGCTGCGAGGGGTGGGAGCCGCCTTCGGGAAGAGAACCGTGGGGCGCAAGGGACGCCATCTCGGACTAAAGGCTGAGCGGCGGTGGCTGCGCGTGCGCCCAGAGGCGCAACGGCGGCGGGGGCGGGGTGCCCTCCGCGAGGCGGCCGTGTCCCCCGCCCCTCGGCTCCGTGCGGAGGGTCGGGAAGCCCCTAATTGGGCGGCTCTCCGGGACGGTGGTCGCGGAGCCTCGGCGCGCCGCGGCGGAAGTCGCCCTCAGCCGGCCGGGAGAACCCAGAGCCGCCGCCGGTGCCGTGACCCGCCAGCGCGGACCGCGGGCTCGCGGCCCAGGCCTCGGCACTGCAGACGTAAGTGCCCGGCCGCACGGCGCCACGGAGCCTCCCCGCCGCCACTCCTGGCTGCCTCCTAGTTCTTCCTCTCCCTGGAAGGAAATTCTTTCCAGAGTGCGGACAGACAGAAAATGTGCAGTGCAGTGAGTGAGGTTGCTGTAAATTATTTGCGATACACGGGGAGGAAACGTGTCAATGGCAATCTTTTCTTGGTGACAGTCGACTGACTTATTATGATTTCCCGGAACATGGGCTTAACAACAGAAAGAATTGCAGTAGACAATCTAGAGGTAAAATACATAAGGAAAACAAGCAATACCCTTTCTAGGATTTAAAAAAAAAAAAAAAAAGTATGGAAAAGACTATTTCGAATCCAAAAAGTTACGCTAATCCTGAATAGTGTAATACAGGAAGAGACCTTGAAATCATAGCTGAAAAAAAAATGTAAAATAACAGTGTCGGCTTGTCAGATCCACTTGTGAAATGTTAAGATGATTATTATTATGGCAACTACTAAAGCCCTGCTTAATGCCCATGGAAGTTGTCAGTAACTAAGAAAAGGGTGTCAGTGCCTGAAGTGACAGGGAGGGCTAGACGGGAAGTCATTTATAACATTCTTTTTTTTTTTTTAGCACAGGTCAAACACAAGAAACAATTAAAATGTCCTTGATGGGGGTTGTCACATCTCTCCTATAAGGGTCCTTTGGTCCAGTCCCAAACACTAAATTGGAAGAGGGGAAAAATATTACATGTCTTGCACAGAAATTCTAAAGACTGGCATCATTATTATCCCTTGTTCCCTTGTGATGAAGTAACACAGGAGTGAGCTAATTGAGGAAATATTCAGATGTAGGAAAGATACTCATTATTGTGTTTGCAAACTTACACAGTAAAATTCATTTGTCACCCCCACATCAGCAAGCACCCAGTGTACATAGATGAAAGAATGACATCTCTGCCTCATTAGTTGATGTCTCGTAGTGCAAACTGTCCTTTACACTATATATGTAGTGCCATGGTTTTCATGGTTCTCAGGCTTGTCTTAGTGATGTTGTTATTTAAATGTCCACCAGTGCTAGTTCTGATCCTATCTAGTGTTCTTAGACAGAGTAAGGGTCTAGAAAGTGTTAAAGAAAAAAAAAACTGGACTAGATTAGTTTTGTTTGGGCATACTGTTAGTGCTTTTGGCCATGAGTACCCTGTAAATGTTTATATTATTTTCAAGAACATATCTTCAACCAGGCAGTGAGAATGCATGCCTTTAACCCCAGCACTAGGGAGGCAGAGGCAGGCGGATTTCTGAGTTTGAGGCCATCCTGGTCTACAGACTGAGTTTTTTTTGGTTAGTTGGTTGGTTGGTATTTTCTCAGTTTGTTTTCGAGACAGGGTTTCTCTGTGTAGCCCTGGCTGTCCTGGAACTCACCCTGTAGACCAGGCCTGCCTCTGCCTCCCAAGTGCAGGGATTAAAGGCATGTGCCACCACTGCCCGGCTACAGAGTGAGTTTTAACACAGTCAAGGCTACACAGAGAAACCCTGTCAAAAAAAAAAAAAAAAAACATATCTTCAAACAAACCCAAAATATTATCTTACATATTTACCAGTTGATGAAAACAGAAGTAAAAGCTTATTGGTCTTAACATTGTTGATTAAAAAACAATCACTGTTTATGATTACATTATTAATAACTACAAATAACAAAGGTTACATATATTCCCTAGGGAGTAAATCAAGTATTATACTCATTTTTTAAAAACTATTGCCTGTGGCAGGAGATAAATAAGGCTTAGTGGTCTAGAGCACTAGCTGTTCTTCCAGGGGGCCAGAGCTCAGTCCCTAGCGCCTGTAAAAAATAAAAATAAGTACTTCATTGCCTAGCTTAGATAAATCCTTGTAAAATACTCTCAGTTCCTTTCCTCCTTAATAGCCTGTGGTACAATTCTGTTAATTCTCTACAATATATACCTTCCATGGGACAGCTGAACTTGGCTGGGGGGGAAAAAAAACAGCCATGAGAATGAAGTTATTTTCCTGACTGCAGAAGTACTCACGAGCAAATCCCTAGGTTTGTTAATCCATTTTCCCTGCTTCCTTAATGAGCTGTGTAACATCTTTTTTTTTTTCTTTTTGGTTTTTGGTTTTTTTGAGACAGGGTTTCTCTGTATAGCCCTGGCTGTCCTGGAACCCACTCTGTAGACCAGGCTGACCTCGAACTCAGAAATCCGCCTGCCTCTGCCTCCCAAGTGCTGGGAGTAAAGGCGTGCACCACCACCGCCCTTCGTAACATCTTCTAAACCTATCAATGCTTCCTCACTGAAAAGGCTTTATCTTGCAGCTTACCCCAGAAAATAGAAAGCAGAAAGCATTAACAATTTCTCACCGTTCCCAGCTGCCAACTTTGTGCATCTGAATAGAACACGACACTCTGGTAAACTGCACAAAACCAAACTTGTCACTTACACTAATTGTCTGGTGTGTTTTACCAGCCCAGCTGGATCACTTACATCACTTAAAATGTGTTACACTGCCGGGAGGTGATGGCACACGCCTTTAATCCCAGCACTTGGGAGGCAGAGGCCAGCCTGGTCTACAGAGTGAGTTCCAGGACAGCCAGGGCTACACAGAGAAACCCTGTCTCAAAAAACAAACAAACAAACAAACAAAAGTGTTACACTAATTCCCATCCTGGAAGGGATGGGATTGGTTTGCATTCCCTCTAAAGCAGTGGTTCTCAACTTTCCCAATGCTGGGACTCTTTGATATAGTTCATGTTGTGGTGACCCCCGAACATATATAAGACCCTGACCCTTAGTGTGGGACTGGAGAAAGCCCTTAGGGGCCCTTACTCCCCCCTTTTTCTTGTACGAACACCAATCCTGAGCTGTGCTCAGGGGTCTAGGGTTACTAACTCATATTCTTCAGGTCCTGTCCTCAGGGTCTCATATTGTTGGCATGACTTGTCTGGTCCCTGCTTACCCTCACATGCCTTGGTCAGATTGGTGGGTCATCATATGCCCCCCCCCCTTGAAACCTGCCAGTGAAGCCTTGGCAGTAGACCTTCAGGTGCGCCTTACCTTTGGCTGAATTAAAGTCCAAGTTAGGTCTAGACAGAGGAAACCCTGCTGTTGATGACAGCCTGGTCCATCAATAGTTCCCCCATGTCTGAGGGGACATTATCCTCTCTCACTCTTCAGTCATGAAGAGCAGTCTTATTAGTTGTTGGATATCATCCCAGGTGGGCTGATCAATAAATAAAACAGTTTCAAAGAGATTAATCAGCCCCTTGGGGTTATCTGAAAAGGGGAGGGAGGTTGCACTTTCCATGTGTATAAGTTGGCTTGAAGAGAAGGGCCAATATTGCATAGCCTGATTCCCTTATCTTATGCCCCCAGCAGGAGAACCACCAGGGTATCAGGAAAAAGGAAACACGGTAGGAGGGATCTGGACCTGAGAAGCTCAGGCTCTCGGACTTTGGGTCTCCATAGTGTGGTTGGGAAATTGGGGGTCTCCTCCCTCCAGTAAAGGGTGCCACAACAGCCCCAGTCCTGTATGGGCTGAAGATCCCAGAGCCGGTGCTGGCACTGGTGGTCCACGGGGGCAAGTGTAGGGAGATATGGAGGAAGAGGTTCTTGGAGCAACAGGTCCATTGTTGAAGGAACTTGGAGGATCGACTTCTTCTCAGGTCCAGACCCTCCTACCGTGTTTCCTTTTCCTGAAGGCCAAAACCTGTGAGGTGTGTCTTGGGGAAACTAAGGCTTTCATCTACGGGGGTGTGGGGAGGGCCCTCCACTAGATTCTTCCTGGTAACTATGTAGGGTACTTGGTCTGAGTACCAAGGGATCTTGGCCTGAAAACTCCTTCCACCACTTCTTTGATCACCTGCAAGCCGAAAGTCCCTTTGGGTGGCCACCCTACTCTGAAGGTTGGCCATTTGGAGAAGCAGAGTAACTAACTTGCCCTTTATGACTACTGACAAATTTTCTCCTCTTTCCCTAACTTTGCTCCAGTGTAAGTATGATGTTTAACAGGGTAGATTCAGTCTGTCCTATGTCCAAAAATGTCAGAGAAAGACAATCAACACAAAGACAGTTCACCCCTGCCACTGGTGCAGAAACCAGGTTATAGCAAGACTCAGTCAGCTCCCGCCAATACTGTGCCTTGCTGTTTCCAAAAGGAGCAGAGCCCTCCTGACTCCCTCCAGGAGGGCCTGAAGCATCCTTCAGCCTCCCCCAGGGTCATGGTGTTAAAGCATGTCTGCCCACTGCAATTGAACACACCCACACCGGACCAGAGACTTTCCAGCCAACACTGTGCTCCTGAACCAAAAGTGAAAGCAAAAGTCAGAGATAAACACAAACACAAGTAGTGCTCTTTTTCCCTCCAATCAGTCTAGTAGGTAGTCACTCGAAGGGAGGGGGATGGGGAAGTCTTCCGTGAATCCTGGACGAGCCCTCAATGTAAGACCTTGACCCTCTATCGGTGGTACTTACTTTGAGATGCCCCCCCAATTAAGACACCAAGATGCAGATCAATGCAAAAAGCAAGATGTTTATTTTCTGGCCCATTGGTCAATTAGTCCCTCAAGGGGAGTTACTAAGAAGGTAACCAAGAATGGCTTGTTATTTCACAATTTGGTTTTTTACTCACTGATTCATTTCTCTTTACACTGTTCCCTCTACTTCTTCAGTATACCAAGAATGTATCTGCCTCAGAACTTTTATACTATTGCTGTTACAGGATATTTGTGTATTATACATAGAGAAACATAATTGTTAGCAAAATATAAAAGTTTAAGTAGATACTGTATTTGTCAGATGCAGTTAGGTATGTCCTGAGGAGATGCAATTTGGGTATGCCTCTAAAAGCCTCTATAGATAAGAGTGTTTAAAAATGGAAAGTTCCAAGCCAGGCGGTGGTAGTGCACGCCTTTAATCTCAGCACTTGGGAGGCAGAGGCAGGTGGATTTCTGAGTTCAAGGCCAGCCTGATCTGCAGAGTGAGTTCCAGGACAGCCAGGGCTACACAGAGAAACCCTGTCTTGGGAAAAAAAAAAAAAAAAAAGGAAAGTTCCTGCCTATTTTAAGGCAAGTTGCTTGGGAATGGTCTTGTTTGTGGTCTTTAATGTATGACTGGAGACAAAGTCAGCAGGGTGACCTCAAGTTACCCCACCTTAGAGGTAAAATGGTTCAGCTCCTACCTACTTGTCTTGGAGCACTACCACCACCAGCACCAGCCCTGTGACAGGGTTCAGCCTGCCGAGGGTGTTGAGTAGGAGCTAGAGACTTCTTTTATAAGCAAACTGACCTTTGGTAAAGAGGGCTCTCCTTTTCTCCCCCACTCCTCCTTTCCCTCCCTTCTCCTTCCTCCTCTCCCTCTGCTGCTTCTCATTTTTGGTTTGGAAGAACCTTCATGGAAGGAGCTCCAGGTAAGAGGGAATTTTTCTCTTTGGCTTTGCAGGAACCACGGAGACTCTAGCAGCTCACAGGACATGAGTGAAACAGTATTCTAGGAAAGAGCAAAGGAGCCCTCTTGGCTTGCTGGCACAGCTGGCTGTGCAACACTGTAGGTCTCGAGTCTTCACTGATCTTGGCTTCCCTGAGAGAGGCACAGCTGAGAATTTCTCCTGGTGTCCCTCCGGGTCTCTTCTGCTGACTCTTTCGGAAGCTAAATAAGGCCTGACTGTCTCTGCTAGGTCATGTTGCTAACAAGATTTCACTGAACTGGACTGCTGGTGTATCCATGAAGTATTTGCTAGTTGATGGAGCTGCTGCTGCCTACTAACCTGTGAGCTGAACTGCCAGACAACACAGGAGTTGCTTCAAAGAACCTTCTTAAACAGGTCCGCTACTACACACACATACACACACACACACACACACACACACACACACCGCCACCCTACCTCCCCACTTCCCCTTACCCCATATCCTTTCTTTTTCACTACTTCTGGTAGGTGTTGGGCTAAAAGGGAGGTTAAAACGCTTAAGAACCATCATTAAAAATAGGATTTGAGGGCAGTGGTGGCGCCCGCCTTTAATCCCAACACTTGGGAAGCAGAGACAGGAGGATTTCTGAGTTCAAGGCCAGCCTGGGTAACAGAGTGAGTTCCAGGATCCTGTCTTGAAAAACTAAAAAAAAGGGCCAGCCATGATGGTGCACGCCTTTAATCCCAGCACTTGGGAGGCAGAGGCAGGCGGATTTCTGAGTTCAAGGCCAGCCTGGTCTGCAGAGTAGAGACAGGGTTTCTCTGTGTAGCCCTGGCTGTCCTGGAACTCAGAAATCCGCCTGCCTCTGCCTCCCAAGTGCTGGGATTAAAGGCATGTACCACCACTGCCCGGCTGATAATTTTATTTCTTTAGGTCATACTATAGTCTTGATTACTTTAGTCCTAATATTCCTACTATATAACAAGTAAGTGTTAAGTCAAATATAGAGGGTAGGGAAAAGAAAAATCAGATCCTATCATAATAGCTCATAAATTTGATATGATCTAGGGATTTATTCCTACACGACTGGGGGCAGCTGTTTCTCTCTCCTGAAGAGTGTTTTGCTACCTACCCAGGCTCCATTTTTAAATCAAACTCTAAGAATGAGTCTTTTCAACACCATGAGACATAAAAGAATAATTCCCACATACATATAATGTGATTAGCCAACAAGGGAATTTCTCAGGGGAAAAAAGTTACAACTATGTCAGACTCTACAGGTCAAATGGTTGAATTTCTTGATTATGGAGAACTTAAATGTTATAGACCAGACACAAATTATCTTAGCCATTTTTAGCTCATTTGAAAGCCATTTAATAACCACACCTATATCTGACCTAACATCATTGTCATTCTCAAAACCATTATAATGCTTTCTTAACAGACTACAAACTTCTACTAATCCAAAACCTAAGAATAGCAGCAGACGTTTGCCACCTGTAATAGTCTGCCTGTCTTGCTATACTATGCCAGTATGTCTGGTATATGCCTTAATTCAGGTGGTCTTTGTTGTATAGCTAATAAAATTTCATGTAACCTGCTCCATTATGGAACGTGTCTTTGTTGACAACTTTAATCCATGTTTCTAGATCATCATTTATATTCATATGATCTAGAAACATGGGTTAAGGTTACTTACATAACAAGAATAAGCTATCTCTGGCTGGCTAGATGGAAGCCATTAAGAGATCTGGCTGTTCTTCCAGAGGATCCATGTTTGATTCGAGCACCCACATGACAGCTCAAGTTCCAGGGGTCCAATGCTCTCCTCTGCCTCTGAGGACACTGCATACATGTAAGGTGCACATAGTTACATGCAGACAAGACACTGGTACAGGAAATGGAGCGAGGGAAGGAGAGAGAAAATGAGAGAGGTGAGACAGAGAGAGAGGGAGAGAGAATAGAAGTGAGCAAGCTCTTACCTCTGAGATGAGAATTGTGTTTTTGCTTTGACAGTTTTCTTATCTCTAAACTCTAGGAGGGTATTATTTTGTTTGAAAAAGGAATAGAATTAGGTAAATACGTGTGATTGTCTCTGACATACACACACTCTACTTGTAGTTGCCATCTATTTGTTTTTTAAAAACAAGCTTTTCGGTTAGTTATCTGCTTTTTGAAACAAAGTCTCAAAACTGTAGGCCTTGAACTTGAGGCACTCTTTTTGTCTCAGCTTCCCTGGTGCTAGGCTTACTAGTACAAGATACTGTGCCCAGTTTAAAAAAAAAAAAAAAGAAATGAAAACCTCAAGCATATGAAATAGAATGGCTAGCAGAGGCTTTGACTTCTCAGTTATGAGTAAAACTAGTATAACACCAACACAATATTTTGTAAAGGGAAATCAAAACCTCTAGGATAACAGTGGATTAATATGATATATCCTGGATAGGAGTAAAGTAAGTAATGTAGTTAGGAGGCCCCATAAGGGTTACTTCATGAGTCATATATTGGAGTAGGGAGAAATGCTGGCCAATCTTTAATGTTCATCTCAAACTGAGAGCTATACTCTAAACCCTTTTGTGTGGTTTGTGTATGAAAAAACTTCAACTCAAATTAGTGGAATTTGATCACACAGATAGTAATATGCTACTGCAGACTAAAATAACAGGTCTGGGCTGGGGAGCTATCTTCATTGGTAGTATCTGAAATGACAGCATGAGGACCTGAGCTCAAATCCTAATACAACATAAAAAGACAGGCTCTGCTGGCTAAAATCAAATGGATCTGCAATATTGCCATTTCTGTCTTCAACTTCTTTCACTTATTCTAAGGTATTTTTCAAATTCTCACCCTCCTCAGACTCTCTCCACACTTCCCTACCATATTTTCGCTTACTTGACACTATTGCTTCCTTCATTCCAAACTAAATGAAGGCACTTCAAGCCTCTCTCCTGCCATCTGTCACATATGCAAACTCATTGTGTGGATCAATGTTTATCACAAAAGTGACAAAAAGCCTGACACTCCACTTCAGGAATGGTTTTTTGGGGTACAGCTAAAGGATGTACAGCCCATCATGTTGAGAATTGTTCCATTCATTGGCAAGAGTGTGAGGTGACTGGTTATTCTGCATCTTCCCTCAAAATACAGAGTGTCCTGTGGTGGCTCATACCTTTAATCCTAGCACTCAGGAGGGAGGCATAGACAGGCAGGTCTCTAACATTTTGGGTTTTCCAAGCAATCCAGGCTTCACTTCTACAGTTTTACAGAATGGCCTCTCTAGGCCTTCATGGAGGGACACCCCTGGACACATGCCTACTCTCAGTTTTACACAATGGCTCCTCTAGGCCTTCATGGAGGGACACCCTGACACATGCCTACTCTCAGTTTTACACAATGGCCTCTCTAGGCCATCATGGAGGGACACCCTGACACATGCCTACTCTCAGGGGTTTTCTTAGTCATGGATGCGCATTCTATAACCCTTCTCTTCTATCCTTGACTGTAAACCACATGGCCAAAGCTGCCAAAGTTTGCTGCTTGTTGAGGCTGGAACATGACCCCCTCATTCAATTACATCTTCACCAACTTTCTGTTTTCAAGGGTTTCCTTTCAATGCTTAAGCTTGACTTGTAAAAATTGAGCAAATAGGGACACCTCATAAAAATACCAAGGAGCAAGGAATATCCATTAAGCCTAAAGACAGAGCTTCAGATGAGTTTACTGAGAAACATCAGTCCCCAGGAGATGCCCTGATTGTAGGGAGTAATGCCTGGTTCCAGGAAACATCCCCGGGAGGGTGGATTCCCCCCCACACCCCTCCTACTCGAAATCGGTATCTCCCCCTCACCTGGGGCACAGAGGTCAATGAAAACAAAAGACAATGGGCTCCACCAATGAGAGATAACCAACTCATGCTGTAAACCTATGTACTGAAAGGTATAAAAAGTGTGCTTTTGTTCTTGGTGGCCCCCTTTGCTCTGAATGCAGGTCGACCCCAGTATAATATAAACCATGTAATTTACAGCAAAAATAAACCCTGTAATTCACAGCGATCTCCCTCCTGTTTCTTCTCGAGTTGGGGACCCACGACCCACGCTGGAATCTAACAGACTGTCCTGAAACTGGATCTTTAAACCAGCAGATTGGTCTCAAATTCAGAGATCTACTTGCCTCTGCCTCCAGAGTGCTAGGGTTAAAGGTGTGTACCACCACACCTGGCTCTAAGGTTTTTTTTTTTTTCTTTAAATTCCTTTTCACCTGTTAGAATCTTAGCTAGATGGGATCTTGCCCTGAGGTCACCACTCCCTTTATGCCATGTGACATCAGGATTTTCTTTAATCTGTTTATCCTCTTTGTTTTTGTTTTTTTGTTTTTTGAGACAAGGTTTCTCTGTGTATCCCTGGCTGTCCTGGAACTCACTCTGTAGACCAGGCTGGCCTCGAACTCAGAAATCCGCCTGCCTCTGCCTCCCAAGCACTGGAATTAAAGGCGTGCTCCACCACCTCCCAGCCCACACTAGGCTGTTTTGAAATCTTGGCAAAATCTTTGGCAAAATCCAAAATTCTTTAATTTAGCTTTAGCAAATTTTGTTTTTAAAAGGGCAGAAAGCAGCAACATTCTTCATTAAAATATTACAAAAAGCAATCTCTAGGACACATACTAACATCTCTTTTCCCTCTGAAACCTCTTGAGGTAGGCCTACACAGTTCTAATCACCCTCAGCACCACTGTCCCCCTTGCTCCTACTAAGATGGACCATTAAGCCCCACTTAAAGTGTTCAGCTGCTTTTCTGATCCAAAGTCCCTATTTATTCCAAACAAAATCATGGTCAGGCCTATTACAGCAACACCCCAGTCCCTGGTACCAACTTCTGTCTTAGTTAGGGTTTTATTGCTATGAAGAGACACCATGACCACAGCAACTCTGACAAAGGAAAATGTTTAATTAGGGCTATCTTACAGTTTCAGCGCTTTAGCCATTATTGTCCTGGTAGGAAGCATGGCAACATGCAGGCAGACATGGTGCTGGAGACAGACAGAACTGAGAGCTCTTTTGGAAGGTGAAGAAAGAATGAAGAAAACCAGTTAAGAAGCTACTGTTTCTAAGGTCATTTTCTTTATTCTTTAGTTTTACTTTCCTTACACACTTTCAGTTATCTATATTCATTATTCCTTTTTTTCCAATCTCATCTGATTTGTTTTCACTTTCTGAATCCTACATTCAGAAATTCCTTGACTCCACCCTTCTTACCTTTGGCTGTCACCTGCCTCGCATCAGCTAGACTTCCTGTAAGTCTTGTCTGTGGCCTTCACAAGCTTCATTATTCTATTCTTATTTGAGAAGAGTCAGTCAGACCTCACCTCTGTGATATCACCAATGCAGATTGCCTCAGGATGTTGCTTATCCAGAGGGAGGTGGGCAAATAGCTCTTTGTATCTCTTGTAGGTTTTCTGTAATGCCTGAGAATAGTGGTTATTACAGACATTTAGCTGTCAGCGGTCAAAGATGCAAAAGGCAAAGATGGATAGAAACAGTCCTTTACAGCTAAGAATCATCCTGCCCAGAATACCACTATCTCCACTTTTACTGATATTTCTCGTGTGTGTGTGTGTGTGTGTGTGTGTGTGTGTGTGTATAAGTGTAGGTGTGTAGGTGTAGATGTGGGTATGAGCATGTGACTGTAGTGTCTAGAGGTGTTAGATCGCCTGGAGCTGAGTTACAGGTGATTCTAAACTGCATGATGTGTGTTTGAGGCCTGAATTCTGTTACTCTGGAAGAAAACTGCATCTCCTTTGGCCTTCTTTCCAGCCCCAAGAAAAAGAAATTTAAGGTTGCCTATGATTTTGTTATATCTACCTTTACTGGGCATTCCTTCCCTGCTTGATCACAGCACCTGACACCTTCTCTGCACCCTCTTGCACTCTTGTCCTATTGCTTCTGGGGTACAATGCATTCCGCATTTTCTTTCCACTGCACTGACCACTCCTCTCATTCTTTTTCACAGACTCATATTTTCTATTCTACTGCTATTCATCAGTCCTGTGGAGGTGATGTCAACAAAAATGCCAAGAATGGAGAGATAGATGGGAGGTAAAGAGCACTAGTTGCTCTTGCAGAAGACCCAGGTTCAGTTCCCATCACCTACATGATAGCTCACAGCCATCCATAATTCCAATTCCAAGGTATCTAATGCTGTTTTCTAACTTCTGTGATCACCAGGCTTGCACATAGTGCACATATATACATGCAGGCAAAACAGTCATATGCATTAGATAAAATTTAAAAATCTTTATAAAAAGTTAAATGACAAATATGGAACTCTAGACACATCTTACATATACACACAAATCCCATTGAATAAACTAACAAAAGCTGTCAAAATCACATTTATGTGGACTTCTGACAAATACTTAGGTAAAAGCTGACTATATCTTAGAGGAGAGGTGTTTGGCTTATATTAACTGTCCCCTTGTCCCTAGTTCATCAGATGAATATAACATACATTTCTGGTGCCACAGGAAAAAGAATGGACCTTGTTCTCAAAGGACTGTGGTAGTTTACATTAGCCTGCATGGCAACTCCCCAGAGGACTGCTGCAAAGTGGTTGCTTTAATTTTACACAAATCTGCCCTGAAACACAGAGCTGACTCTTCACTCAGAGAATGTTTATCAAAAAATATGTAAAAGCATATATATTATGTATTGCCACCTAGACAAGAATTGTGACTGGGGTTAAAAAAAAAAAAAAAAAGAATAAGCACATCAAAAGTGGCTCAGAGAGGAAAATGGTAAAATAAGATATTTTGAGGAATTAAGGCTTCTAAAGCTCCAACTCTTGTATTGGACATAGTGACTTGTGTTGGAATCTCAGCACTGGCTAGATAGAAACAAAAGGATCAGAGAAGCTCTAGGTCATCTTTCATTATGTAGTAAGTTTAAGGCTATATTAGACCAAGAGTTCTAATTCTAACTCATCACTTCTGACTAGGACTCAGGCTCATCTCAGGAAGGAAAAGTTTAGATGCATTGTGAGCGGTTTACCTGAAAACTGAAGACAAGCTATAATGCAAACAGCCTATTGACAAAAACTTTCTTTTCTTGTTTTTAGTTCAGAAACTGGAGGAAATATCTGTTAAGATACTAACTGACCATTAGGCCAGCAGAAGGGCTACTTCACAAATGCACAGTAATCACAAAGCCACTGAGTGGACAATAATCATGCTCAGTGGACACCAACAACAAAATCTAGAGAGAGGAATCTGATAATTATGTTCAAAAGACATTATTTGTAATGAAGATTTCCTTTATGTAATTTGTGGGCATGTATGTGCCTATTTCTGTGTATGTGTACTGTATGCATAGAGGTGTCCATGGAGCCTAGAAGAGGTTGTCAGAGTCCCCCTGAAATCTGCAAGAGAATCATATGCTTTTAACTGATGAGTCATTTCTCTAGCCCCTTACTAAAGAATTTCTGAGCAAGCATAAGACAAAGTATGACTCATACACAAGAGAAAGGGATCTCTGTCTCACCTGGAGTTTGCTTTGTAGATGAGAATGGCCTTTTGACTTCTGATCCTCCTGCCTGTACCTTTCAAATGCTACGGTTACGAATGTGTTCCACCATACCCTGTTCTTCCACTGATTCTTTTAAATATTGCAAGAGCTAGCACAGGTGATGATCAGACAACTAGAGTGAATCAAAAGGACAAAGTCATAACCATTACAAATGTACATGAAGAGAACAAAGCCAAACAAGGAACCAAATAAAAATTCTGACATTGAAAACTGCACAGAGAAAAACCGTGTCTCGGAAAACCAAAAAAGAAAAAAAAAAAAAACCTACTATATCATAAACAAAAAACTACTGTGGAAATTTCACTGTACACTGGAACAGTTTGAATAGAGAATTTGCCAAATTTATGATAAGTTGATTGAGATTGCTGATTCTGAAGAACAAGAAAGGAAAAAGAATGAATAAAATGAATAAAAATGAACAGACCCAGCCAGACAGTGGTGGTGCATACCTTTGATCCCAGCACTTAGGAGGCAGAGGCAGGCAGATTTCTGAGTTCGAGGCCAGCCTGGTCTACAGAGTGAGTTCCAGAACAGCCAGTGCTACACAGAGAAATCCTGTCTCAAAAAAAAAAAAAAAAAATCAGATGAACAGACCAAATCTGTATATCCAAGAATCCCAGTATCAGGCAGGATAAACTCAGACCCATACCAGCTCACATGATAATGAAACTGTCAAACTCAGGGACCAAGAGCATAGTCTAAGAGCACCAAACAGAAGTGACTTGTTCCCTCCACAATCCTCAGTACAATTCCTAGCTGACTTCTCATCAGAAGTCACAGGAAGACAGTGAAGCTGCTGAAAGAAAACCCTTAACAAAGAATTCTCTATAACAAAAACACTCTTCCATGTGAAGGGACACTTAAAGACATTTCCAGATAAATAAAACCAAGAAGAATTTGTTCCTAGTACCTGGCCACCAAGGGCTACTAAGAGATAGATGAAATAGAAAAATGAGAGCAATGAAAACATTTGTTTTGAAAGTCCAATAAATTGTGTGTGGGGGGGGGTTAGGTGTGTGTGTGTGTGTGTGTGTGTGTGTGCACAAGTTAAGTACACACACATATATATATAGTTTTATATGTATTTAAAAAACAAATCAAAGGCATTATGAGAAAATGTTATTCTCCACTGCACATTCATAAAGTAAATTACTTGGCTGGACTGGGAAAATGCCTAAAGCATACAGATCATGCAGGCTCACTCAAGGACTAGAGTGATGGCTCAGTTGATAAAGTTATAAACATGCAAACCTGACTTCTGTGACAGAACCCATGGTTTAAAAGCTGATATGGTAGTCCATGCTTGTAATCTCAGAGCTGGGTAGCAGAGACAGGTAGATCTCTGGAGCTTGGTACTCAGGGAGCCTAACCTGTTTAGCTAGTTCAGACCAGTGAGAGACCCTGTCGCAAAAAAGAGTGGATAATGCCTAGGGTTGTCCTGGGTCTATACATGCATGTCCACATGCACAGGTGCAGCTCTACACAGACAGACACTCACTGTACTGGCTGGTTTTGTGTGTCAACTTGACACAGGCTGGAGTTATCACAGAGAAGTGAACTTCAGTTGGGGAAGTGCCTCCATGAGATCCAGCTGTGGGACATTTTCTCAATTAGTGATCAAAGGGGTGGTACCATCCCTGGGCTGGAAGTCTTGGGTTCTAAAAGAGAGCAGGCTGAGCAAGCCAGGAGAAACAAGCCAGCAAGGAACATCTCTCCATGGCCTCTGCATCAGCTCCTGCTTCCTGACCTGCTTGAATTCCAGTCCTGACTTCTCTGGTGATCAACAGCAATGTGGAAGTAAGCCAAATAAACCCTTTCCTCCCCAACTTGCTTCTTGGTCATGATGTTTGTGCAGGAATAGAAACCCTGACTAAGACACTCACACACCCCAACAGGTGCATACACAAAAGACTCTAACTCAGAAAGAAATAACAATACTAATGGGGAAGGGGATTAGTAATAAATTCTCTAGGAATGAAGGAATTCATAGTAAATTTTTATGATATCAAACATTTAAAAAAAATTAAGTCGGGTGTTGGTGGTGCACGCCTTTAATCCCAGCACTTAGGAGGCAGAGGCAGGAGGATTTCTGAGTTCGAGGCCAGCCTGGTCTACAGAGTGAGTTCCAGGACAGCCAGGGCTACACAGAGAAACCCTGTCTCGAAAAACCAAAAAAAAAAAAGGTCCTCAAACTGTAATTTAAGCTTTAAAATTATTATTATTTACTTATACTATATAAGTATGTATGGATATGTATGTGCACAGGAGTAAAGGTGCCCACATAAGCCAGAGGTATTGGATCCCCTGGAATTGGACTTTTACAAGCAGTCGTCACTCACCCACCATTGGTAAGGACACCATACATTCCTAATGGCTAAGCCATCTCTCCAGCCCAGTCCTTAAAGTCTTACCAAAAATGTCAACATGCAGGGCAATGGAAGCCAGTCAGGCCACCCTGCCTATCAAGGCATGCACTTCTGCGATAAACTAGTATGTGGTGGAAAGTGGGAAAGATGGAGGAATGGAGTGGTGTGTGCACTGTGAAGAGAAGCAGAACTGGAGATGCATCCATGGTGATGGGTTCGAGAGAGGGCTAGTGTAGTTGCTCACCTACCTGGTGGGGCACTGTGCCCCAGCCTGAAGCTTACACATTCGCATATGCAGATTCAACCCCTGATCATGCTACTGGGGCTACCAGGGGAAAGATCACACTGGCTCTGGGCAACGAAAGAGGTCTAAGATGAAGAACAGTTTCTGTTTCAGACCTCCTCGAAAGACCACCATGGTCCATGATGCCACCAAAGGTCATGTTGGTGTCTGTGGTGCATTCTGCTGCCCCAGGATGTGATGAAGCCAGAGATCCCTGTGCATATACACAGTCTGTGTGGCTGACTGAAACCTTGGTGACATCCTCCGGCTTTGCTGCCTAGGGCTCCACATTTATGTGAGTGGCCTGTGTCACGCTGATGCCTGTGGGCCATGCTGCCACTGACGGTCATGAATGAGGTTACAAGCTGGTGCCACTAGGCCCAGCTTATCCAAGAGAGTTGTATACAGCCATAAGGAAGTTTGCAAAAAAGAAAAGAAAAGAAAAAGGATGGGACTGAAGATCAGAATGTTAAGTCCAACATGCCCTACTAAAAGACAAATATTACATATTTTGCCTTATGTGGAATCTAGATGTGCCATATATATAATGGTGTGAAGGTAAGAAATCATGAGAAAAGAGAGAAATGAGTTTAAGAGGGTTGGATAGATAACAAGAGGAGATGGCCGGAAAGAAAGACCAACATCACGTGCTTTGTCTCATAGAGAGTAGAAACATGAAAGCAGGTGAGCTCTGAAGAGGAGGATAAGGAAAGGTGATTTGACAATGACAATGATGTGTGCATTGGAAGATGTCATAGTGTAATGCATTGCTTTGCATGCTAAATCAGAGACAGCATGGACATCATTAATTGTTAGGGAAAATGAAATCATAGCCACAAAATTTCACCATTTCATACCTGAGTGTTACAGAGATATAGAAGAGCTGGAAACATCACGATTCCTACCAAAAGTGTAAGGTAACTAATTCCCCAATACCACAAGCAAGTGGACAATCAAGAAATGCTGGTTCAGAGGCAAGTAGGAGCTGGGGATGGTGTAGTTGATGAAGTGCTTAACACAGTGGTTGATCATCTGCACGCACATAAAAATATCTTTCCATTTTCATGCACATACGTACTTGAACCCTAAGGAAAGGAGGCTGTCAGGAAGACCATAAACAAGAGTCAGTAGGGTCGGCTAGCCAACCTAGACAGCATCAGTGAGTGTTAGACTCAATGAAAGATCCTGCCACAAAAGATGAGGTGCAGACATCTGACGTCTACCTCTGGCCTCCACATGTGCACACGCTCTTGCCATTGTGCACACCCTGTAGAATATAATTAATGCAACTACTGTGAAAGAGTTTGTGGTTCCTCAGACTTTTAAATAGTATTACCTGGGGCTGCAGAGATGACCCAGCAGTTAAAAACACTTACCACTTTTGTTTAGTTCTTGAGGACCCAAGTTTTGTCCCCAGCATATTCATATCTGGGTGTCACAACTCCAGCTCCGGTGGATCCTATGACTCTGCTGGCTCTGCAGCACTCATGTATAGTGAGGTGAGGGCCTCTCATCTGATATGTGAATTTATTACTGGGTATTTGATTATTGTACATAGAAAACCCAATTGTTAGCAGGGCAGTGATGGCGCACACCTTTAATCCCAGCACTTGGGAGGCATAGGCAAGCGGATTTTTGAGTTCGAGACCAGCCTGGTCTACAAAGTGAGTTCCAGGACAGCCAGGGCTACACAGGGAAAACCTGTCTCGAAAAAAGAAAACAAGAAAAAAAAAAAAAAAAAAAAAAAAAAAAGAAAAAAAGAAAGAAAGAAAGAAAGAAAGAAAGAAAAAAGAAAACCCAATTGTTGGCAAAATATAAAAGCTTAGATATATGTCAGATACACTTAGGTATGTCCCAAAGAGATACAATTTGGGTGTTCCTCTAAAAGCCTCCACAGATAAGAAGAATGGGAAGTTCTGGCTTAATTTAAAGCAAGTTGCTTGAGAGAAGTATTGTGGCCTTTCCTGTATGAGCTACCCCACTGTAAAGGTGAAGTGGATCAGCTCCTAATGACCCGTCCTGGAGCGCCACCTCCACTGCCTCCACCAACACCTCTGCCTTCAGAACCACCACCACCACCAC
>JADRCD010223518.1:0-65045 GCA_019843815.1 Montemys delectorum
TTTTTTTTTTTTTTTTTGTAATTTCTTTTCTTCGGGAAAAGAGCTACCACTTGGAGTAGAGAAGGTGGGGGGAAGGCACCCTTTCCACAGAAGGTGACTTCTTCACCCCAGGAATAGCATACAATGCACATGCACTTTCTGTTCTGTCAGACAGGTACTACTTGAGGACAAAATGGAGATACCAATGGCAAAGGGAATAGAAATTTGAAGTATTAATCTTAGGAATATTACTGACATATGACATTTTGAGGGCAACCCCAAAACTCCTAAGTTATCTGTTAAAGGAACAGATATGCAAACCTATGTACTTCTATTTTCTTTGAGGAAAGAATTGTGTAATATACAATTACAATATAAAGATATCTTAAGTATATAAATTAATTGGTAAAACTCTATTTAGCATTAGAAATAAAGATATATGCAAAGTCTGTAATGTGAGGTTCTTTCTCAACCCTCCTCCTCCAGCTCACAAACAAAATCCAAGCTATCTCAAACTTTACTAATTAGACCTGGAGAAATCTGAGACAATATGGTGTATATTAGTTCTGGGCAATAACGTGCTTCCTGTCCATTTATAATTAACATTTTGTATGTTTTAGATTTCTGCTTCAATTTTGTTACTTTGACTTTATCTAATATCATCAAAATTTATATTAAAAAATCAATTCTCCTTGGATCTATGTCAAAATCTTGAACTAATTTTTTATGGAAATATAGTACTAATTTTAAGAAAGATTGAAAAGGAAAATTCATTTTTTTACTCCTTTGTCTCTCTTTCTCTGTGTACTGAACAATATTTTTTGGAACATTTCTATTTGATTTCTTTGTATTGTCTGCCTGATGACAAAGACTGAATATTCAAAAGGAAACTGGTATTTTGCAATAAGCTCAGACGTTTAGATTTTTTTGGAAATATTAGGAGACATAAATATCAAGGATTTTATGAAGTATGCCAGGCTCAGAATTATGTTTGACAATTTTTATCACATAAAAAAGTTATTTAAATGCTCCCAACATATAATTTCCCCACTCACCAAAGCAACTTTTTTATTTCTCTGAATTCTTTTTTTTTTTTTTTAAAGATTTGAACATTCTTAGTCATAGCAAATTAGGACAATTTTCTCAGGCTTTTGTGTATGCTCAAAAAACTGTATATTTAAGTTTTCTGACATTTAATTCTTAGACACCCTCATTTTCTTGAACCTTCTTATCAGTTAAACATTTTGTAATACCAACACACATGATGTTATGCAGTATTTTATGAAATAGCAAAAAGATAGAAGAGTATAAATATAATAAGTGCTTTATTGATATTATTTCTTTAGTCTTTAAGACTTAGGGTTTTTCTTTTTTCTTTCTTTCCTTCTTTCTTTTTTTTTGTTGGACTTCTTAAATATCTGTTTAGGTCAGGAACAATCTGAACAGTGGATACTCAAGTTACTCACAATAGCCCCAGAAACAGGAACAGGTTTCTATTCCACAGAGTACTAATACAATCCAATTTCTTAGACATAGTGTAGAGCAGGAGTATTAAAACCCTAATGAACTGCTGTAGCTACCTGCGTGGGTGCCACCCAAGGCAAGGACCATTGGCTCATTCCAATCCACAAACTGATATTTGTCCACATGGAAACAAGCAGAGAGCCTAAGAGCTCCGTAGAAATCTTGTAGCATTTTGGCCACTCCCGTGACATCCCACATAAATGATGTAGTCATTTATTTTTATAGTTTCCCACAAATAGATCAGTCTGGCAGAAGATGAAGATGTAAGCATCCCCATCTCATTCTTCACCAGAGAGCATAAAGAGCTCTTCTCTGGAGCTGTGTAAGGCTCCTAAGGAGATTCAGGCAGAGGGCAGGGTGCTAAATACTCTCATGGGGGGAGAAAAGGAAGAAGCAAAGGGTGGCAGATAGAACTCAAACACTAAGCAGCAGATAAAGCTAAACAAAAGAAAGACTTCACACTAGCGAAACATTAATTTATCTGTTGGTAGTTCCCAGTGGTTAAGAATTTTCTGTTTTAGTCTGTCTTCCTTTATACATAGAAGCTCAACTCAAAATAATCTGAATAAGAGAGAGAAGTATGAGTATATGGTAGTGGGTGGTGGTGGTAAATGATTTCCTGGACTCACACTCTAACTGTGAAGATTGTCACCAAGATCCCCACATCACCATTCTTGTGTATCCACTCATCCTGTGCCACATCTTTCCTTAGCTCTGTCATGGTCTTAGGGTTGCTCTGTACAACCACAAAGAGGGCTGTGTCACGAGGGGCAGATGGAGATTGGCTTTATACAGTGTGGAGTTCATATTCCACCTAAGCTACTTTAAGATCTTCCTCAGATCACCATGCATAAAATCCTACGGGAATAGCCAATGGGCTAGTACTGTGCATTGTTCTCAGTTTGGGAGCATTTATTCCAACCAAAAAACAGAAGGCACTGGTGCATATGTCTATGACTAGGGCGAAGTGGAAACTTTTTCTTTGGAAAATCAGTTGTGTTGGATGGTGTTTTGCTAAGGCAAACACGGGAAAGGACATTTCACTGAAACAGACACAGGAGAAAGGATGTTCTGCTGAAGCAAGCACGTGAAAGTACACATGACAAGACATGTATTGGTCCACCTTACACTGGGCAGTTGAGCTCCATAGAGAGAAATGCATCAACACACTTCTGGGGGCATACTGCAGTTTCTTGCTGCTTCTTTGGACTCAGGACTCAGCTGATGTCAGCTGAGACAGATGCACATGCTGAGGTAAGACCATGGAGGACACGTGATGTTTGGAGCAGATATAAACAGGCCCAACAGACTGTGATGAGGGCTGAGTTTGGCTTCCTGGTAGAGCTAACTAACTGTACAGTTCTTGTTGGTCTCCCATCTTTGCTGATCTTCACTTTGCTGAGAGAGGCACAGTTGAGAACTTCTGACATTCCTCCTGGTCACTCCTCCCGACTTGTGCGGAGGCTGAGGCTTGCTCTTCCTGCTAGGTCATGCCACTGCTGCTGCTATTCCGGCCTTACCAAATTAGACGGCTGGTATAGCCACTGACCTGTGAACTGAAATGCCGATTTCCAGGCAATGCAGATGGGAGTTACTCTAAAGAACCATTTATAAGCAGGTCCACTTCCCCTGTATCCTTTCTTTCCTATGACCTCTGGCGGATGGTGGGTTAGAAAGGAGGTTAAAGTGTTTTAAGAACCCTCATTAAAAATGAGATTAAGGGCTGGAGAGATAGCTCAGCAGTCAAGAGCACTGACTACTCTTTCAGAGGTTCTGAGTTCAATTCCCAGCAAACAGATGGTGGCTCACAACCATCTGTAAGGAGATCTGATGCTCTCTTTTGGTATATCTGAAGACAGCTACAGTGTACTCACACACATGAACTAAATAAGTCTTTAAAAAGCCTCTTGCTCTTACTCTCTTACTCTTGCCTCTCAATCCCTTGCTCTCCCCCTCTGTATTCTTTTCCCCCCTCTCTCCACATGGCCATGACCAGCCACTACTTCTCTACTCTCTCCCTCTCTCTGCCTTTCTACAATAAATGCCTTAAAACCATGAAAAAAAAAGATAAAAAAATTAAAGTTACAGGTGGTATCTGTAACTTTCTCTCTTTTTAAGTTGCTTATATCAGATATTCTGTCACAGTAGCAAGAAAATTAACTAAGAGTATTATGATCAGCATCCCCTCCAGGAACATGTAGTTGAGTGCAAGTTCCCCAAAGATAGGGAAATCAGAATAGATGGGGTAAGTAGAAGTAGTAAGAGATGTTTGCTGCATCATACGGATGAGTCCTTCCAGTTGAAAACCATGATGGATGGTAAGTGGCCTGAGGTAGAAGAGATAATATAGAAGACAATCAGAAAGATAAAGAGGTAAAATGAGCTCCCCAGAGATTCTGGAAGCTGATGCAGGTTGGATGTGGGAGGTGTTGAGCAGCGTAGAAAAAGCAGTGAAGCAAAACAGAATAGAGAAGTAGAGAGTGGGTGGGAAGCCATATATTATGTGTCCTCTGAGGACATCAGCCATGGGACAGCTTTGTCAGTCTGGAAGGCAATAACTGTCAATCAGCCAATTAGATGAAATTCAAGCAGGTATGAGTCCAGTGTTAAACCTTAGCTTGTCAGTTATTGTATGCTTTAGCACTTGGATAGCACATTTTAATAAAAATAATGCCTGACATTTTTATTATTTCTTTCTCTTTGCTTCCTCTCCATTGTTATCGTATTGTATATCAGGAATTCAAGCTGTTTGTTTCCTGTTTAGTTTTTCTGAATGTTAGGTAATAATGTAGCAGAACTCTCTAATTGTCCAACCCATTTTATTGGCCCCATCTACAGCGTTCAAATGACAGTCAAGATGAAATTTTTAACATGGTACCTATAAAGGTATTCAGAAGTAATAGTTTTAAAGAAAATGTCTTGAATTTTGGATTGACTCTTTTAAAGGTAAGGTCTAAAGTCAGTCTTTGAATAATTGAATAAGTTGAGAAAACTTATTGATAGGCTAAGAAAACGTTAGAACAAATGGGACAGGAAGTCGCAGTCTGGCAGTTTGGTGCTTGTGGGTCAGAGTACTTGGCTTTTGAGAGCATCTAACTTGGATCAAGGTAAAGTGAGGCTGAGGTCAACTGCACTTGGTGACATCAAGCACTGCAGCTTAAATTGTGACCCTGGAATCAGCAGCCCAACTGTAGAAAGCTTGAGATAAACTTCTTGGTGGGGAGGTTCTGGTCATGGGACCCCAGGAAGTGACATTTTAACAAGCTCTTCAAGAGACTCTAGCATCAGAAAACATTTGAGCAGCACTGGGATATACAGTAGTAGAATATTCAAGCGAAAAAAGCCCAAAGGTGACTACACAAAGTAAACCAGAGTCTGAGTGAGAAGACAGAATCCAAGCTCAAGGAAGTAAGAATTACAACTAGCAACTAAGGAATAGAAGAGAATAAGCCCTAAGCAAAGAGATGCAGAGAGACCTTAACAGCAGTCCTCCATCCTCAAGAGAACATTCACATTCACAGAAACCAGATTTTTTTATTACCCATAAAGGTCATTGTTAGAGAGAGCAAGGCCAAATGTTCTACTGACACTCAGCAACTGACCTTTTAAATAGTCAGGTCTCACCCCCTGCTGGATGTAATTAAGTTCTCCATGGAGCTGAACAAAGGAGTAACAGAGTATATTGCTGTGTATATAATTATCAGGCTTAGATTAACAGAGTATATAATTATAATAAATTTAAGCCATGCTCACAGAACAGGAAATATTCTTTATTGTCCAATGATTCAGAGGTGCTTCTTTGCTCTGTGAGAGTGTTGAGAGAGGGAGACTGATGATAATGACCACCTTGGCAAGTTGCTAAAGGAGAAATTCCTGAGAGCACCTTGAGTACACTCTGAGGATGTGGCCTGCAACTCTGTATATCTGAACATTCCCCAGAGAGTTCCTAGGTTCCTCCATATTGAGAAACATCTAAACTAAAAGGCAGGCTGAAGCATAAGATTTCTACCCTAAGAAAAACAAATTCTGAAAGAAAAATGCTTTCCACTCTTCCAAAATCTGTCTCTGCCTCTCTCTTCCCTTCCTTTGGTTTTCCACTTTTAATTCCAATCTTTTGCAAGTCTACTGGCTATCTTCTCTCTGTAGTCTCCTCCCTCTGTCTCCTTAGTCACATCTTGTTTCTGTTAGCTTTAGAAAGACAGATACTTTTTAAGGCAAACTTTATTAGTATAACTGTAAAGTGTCCTTCTCTTTGTTTAAGATAAGCATTTTATTAAATATAGGAAAATATTAAGCCTATGACTGTATGTTCAATAGGAAACATTTCTATTATTAATTAATTTATTTACTTTACATCCAGACTTCATTTCCCCTCCTTCTTCTTCTCCCAGTCCCCACTGCCATCCACTTCTCTTTTCCTCTTCTTAAAAGAGGAGGCCGCCCATGAACAGCAACCCGTCTTGGCATATCAAGTTGTAAGACTAGGCACATCTTCTATTGAGGCTAGACTAGGCAACCCTGTAGAGGAAAACTCCCAAAGGCGGGCCACAGAGTCAGAGACAGCCTCTGCTCCTGCTCTTAGGAGTTCCATATGAAGACGAAGGTACTCAACAGTGACCTGCATTCAGAGGGCCTAGGTCAGTCCCATGTATGCTCCCTGGTTGGCAGTCCAGTCTCTTTGAGCCCTTATGGGCCCAGGTTAGTTGATTATGTATGTTTTCTTGTGGTGTTCTTGACCTCTCTGGGTCCTACAATCCTTCCTCCTGCTGTTCAGCAAGGAGGCTCCAATATTTGGCTGTGGGTCTCTGCATCTGTTTCCATCAGTGGCTGGGTTATGCCTCTCTGATGATGGCTATGCTAGGCCTCTATCTGCAAGTATAGCAGAATACCATTAACAGTGTTAGCATAGGGGTCCCTCTCATGGTGCCCTTCTCTTATTTCAGACGAACTTTATATTGCAAGCTGAGTACAGACAGAGGCATGCCTGTCCAGTATTTGGATCTTTGAAAAAAGCATTCCACGACCTTGAGCCATGTGTGCCACAAAGTGTGTCTACTATATCTCATTTGTTAGACGATGACTTTAAGCTGAGCAATCTCAGTCCCTTTGTGAGTGAGTACAGGCTCCCTGAGCGTGATCCTCATGGTTCCTTTGTTTGGAGATAAGCCTGGGCAATGAGTCTTTCTTCACTCCAATGTCTTGGCTTTCCTGTGTACATGCTTGGGATCTGTGCTCATCTAGATCCAAAGACACTGTGTCCATTGGTTATACTTTCATGCCTCATTTCTCAGTGTTGAGATTCCATTTCCTGGTATTTCTAAGTCTCCAGATTTCAAATAAGGATTTGAAATCGTGTGCTCACTATTGCTGCAAGGCCTAACTGTGAACTGTAAACTGGCCCTATCCAGACTTCACTGGAGTTTTTCTTTAAGTCTGAGTTTAATGGCTCTTTACTCCTTATTAGGTTCCACATGGCTGTTCTAACCATCATGTTCTTTTGTAGACCCTCTCCCTCCATTTGTGTCTGAATTGATGGATTCAGTCCAAAAAACCACCATTTAGATCTCTGTAGCATTCAGCAGAGGAATAAAGGAGTCTCTGCATGGTGGAAGTTACTCTGGAAACACTCAAATGCTCAGTATTTGAATATTCAATGAACGATGCCTAGATCTCCTTGGTAATTAGGAAAACTGCTATGTTTGTATCAACGGTCCCAGTGAACATTTTTAAACAGCTACGCTAGTCCTCACCTTCTTTCCCTGCCGTGGATGACTATACTGTAAGAAGTTGACTCCAAATGTCTAACCAGGAGTCTAGATTCCCATTTGAGAGAATGAGAGCTCTCAAGTTAGATGTGCCTGGGACTGAATCTGAGCATGATTGACACATGGGATAGGATGGGTATTTCCAACAAGAGACTGAGCATCACTTGTACAATGAGAAAGTGGCACATAAGTCACCGGGTCCTGATGTGGACAGTGAAGTGCCCTGGAAGGTACTCAGTGGGAATACAGCTCATGCTCACTGCATCATGCATGTTAGCAGTTCTGTTTACATTTCTCATAATGCAATGGGATAACTTAACTTTTAAACTAGCTCTTGAATTCATGGAGTGTTCAAAAGACAACGAAGTGATACAGAGAGCAAACCATGATGCTATTTGATGTGCATGGCTACTTGAAGCCCACATAGGACATTCAGACAGGCCTAACAGTTTCCTAGGGCTGCTAGGGGAAAATGCCATAAACTAAGTGGCTTTAAGCAACAGGAATTTATTCTCTCACCATTCTGAAGGCTGGAAGTCCAGCATCATATAGGCTCAGCAAGACCTTGCTCTCTCCAGTCTTAAGAGGGGAGCCTTTCCTCATTTCTTCCAGCTTCTTTTTTGTGGTGTGTGTGTGTGTGGAGGGGGGTGAGACAGGTTTCTCTGTGTAGCCCTGGCTGTTCTGGAACTCACTCTGTAGACCAGGCTGGCCTCAAACTCAGAAATCCACCTGCCTCTGCCTCCCAAGTGCTGAGATTAAAGGCGTGCGTCACCACCACCTGGCTTCTTCCAGCTTCTTGTAGTAGCTGGCAAATGTTGACATTTCGTGGTTTGTGACACAACAATTCCATACTCTTGACAGTTCCTGACTTTTAACAAGTTCTGTCTGTGTCTATGTTTCAATATCCAATTTTTTCTTCCTTTTGTCATCTAAAGAAGGAATCACTCAGCATACACACTAATGCATCATTACCCCATCTTAATTTGATTGAATCGACAAAGACCTCTTAATCTTTTTATCTATAAAGGCTACTGATTGCAAGAGATGAGTATTTTGAGGATACAAACTAGCTCACTACAATGCACAAAAGAAATAATTAGTATTCATGGCTGAGTAAACCAATAACTTGTAGCTTGAGAAATATGTGCTTTTCTTATACTGACTAATCTCCCATATACGAGACATGATTATGTATGAAAAAGTCTAAGTTTAATTGGCTTCACTATTAGATGAGTTCAGATTCTTGTATGAACCTGGGATTTAATGATTGCAGCAAAAAATATATAGGAAATGGAAATTGTAGTTTTGAAAGGGAGGCTACTATAAAGAAATGGATATAATCAGAAACAGCAAAGGAGGAATTTAGAATGGTGGTCTTCTAATGAGACAGCCAGCCACAGTCCTTTGTTCATAGTTTTGAGCTGAAATGCAGGCAAATCTGTAGGAAAATACCTAGAAGAGATAGTAAGAAGAGAAGAATGTTGATCTGAATGTAAAATTGTTCTGGAGCATAACCTAAACTGAGAACTGGCGATCTTGAGTCACCAGACTGCAGAGCCCTGCTTCTCTTCCTTTTGCTGGGTGGCAAAAGTCCTTCTAAAGACAGAAATCTGGTTTCTTCAGGGTTTAGAGTGCTCAGAACAACACAGCAGAGTGCAACTTCCAGTACCTCCAGGCTTGTGCATGATTGCAGTTAGATATTGCCTAGTATGCCGCTGTTTACACAGAATGTCAAATGGCAGTTTGTGAGGTCAAGGTCAGATCCAAATGGGCACGCCGAATGCCATCTCTACTAAGAAGGCTCGTAGGCATAGTATTTGCAGAGAAACTATGACCCTCACCTGTTACCCCTAATACCTTACTTTTCCTGACTTCTTTCAGTCCAACCATGAAATGTATCATTTCCATTAAAATAGAAATGTAATAGCTATAGACAACAATATTTCAGAAAGGTAGAGAGGGAGAAGCAAGCCTCTGTAAAGTTCCAGCGTACAGGAGCAGTGTGGGCGGACTGTTACCATATTCATTCACTTCGTCCAAGCTGTTAAAACAGTAAATTTTGGCTGATACATACAGAGATAGCCAATTTACTTTTGGTTTAGGTTTATAGAATTTTTGAATATAAAGATTTCCCATGATATTGAGAATTCTTCACCTACATTTAAGGGATCTATGATAACACAGAGTTTGTAAAGCTATTCATCTGATGCACACTTGGTCTCTTTGTCTATATTTCACCATCACCAATCAGGTGGCTATGAATATCTGTGTATTTGATTTTTACTCCTCTCTGGCAGCAAGATGAGAAGCATTCTTGTATTCAGCCCTTCTCGTTGGGTATCTGTAGGAATGTGTACTGCTTTACCAGCATTCATACTTTTCATTTGGCTTTGTCCCCATCCCACTGATCCTTTCTCTCCCTTAATTAATCTGGTGCTACTACTAAAATACCACTGGACTTTTGATAGAAACATAGAAAGAAGGAGGAAAATGCTCTCAGATACACTCTAGACTCATCTGTAGCTTATGGGTCTTTTAAAATCCCACATTACTACAGGGTCGGATAGATCACAATTTGAAACAATAATGTATCCACATAAACCTGCTGCAAAGAGAACTCTGGCTTCCTACCCACTACTAACAGCATGCCCAAAAGCAACTGAATACAGGCACGTCGAACCACAAACACTGCAACACTTGACAAGCATCGTTTTGAAATACGGAACACGCAGGGCTCCTGTGTTCATTATTTCTAATGGTTCCACTCTATGCCATATTCCAAACAATTTAATTTTCAAAAGTAGATTGGAGCTATTTTTTTTTTTGGAAATTCAAAATAAATCTCATTATCAACCTGTTTTCTGAGGAAAACAAGTACAAAACTAGTGCTCTTTAATGCCCCTTTCAAGTCTGAAGTTTTATAAAAACAGTAAGATGGGAAAAAAAAATCACATATTCTACAGTGATACTACAAAATGTCTGAAATAGCACACCCTGAGTCCTATGTGCTTTAAAACATTATGTTGGTTCCTCATCAAAGCTTTTCATGAGTATCAGATTTTACTGCCTTCTACTTCTCTCTCCCTATCACTAGTGGACAGAATTGCTACTGACCACAGTCCTTTATTAGTTAATATAGGGAAAAGGGAGCACTGGAAAAATGTACTGAGAAATGAATTCTATAGAATACTGTATTCTAGTCTGTAAATCCAGCTATGGATTTACAGACATACTTGTTATATAAGTAAGATATACAAAAGAAGTAAAGGTTAGGATTAAATGTAAATACAAAGATATCCTCTTGCCCCTCTGAATCAATGAGGCTGTGCACCCTCTGGTTATGTGCTCAACACTGATGAGCCAGCCCTGGCCACTTCAGTAACTTGCAAATAGGGCTCTGCAGTTTGCTTTCCTTTTCCCACTAGCTAATTGCAACCAATTTGTCAATATAATCTACTCGAGCCACTCTCCTTTAAATTGTTCTGTGATTCCAACCTGATAAGAAGGTGAGGAGGAACTTCCTAAATTGTTGTCTCAGGCCTTTCATTTTACAGCCCCATTTCCTCACTGATGAGCTACATTTCAGTCAAAGGAATAGCTTAGTTGTCTGAAATTAAACGAATTTCTATTCACACTCTTAACTTTTATTGCAAAAAAATTTTTTTGTTTTGTTTTTGGTTTTTTGTTTGTTTGTTTGTTTGTTTTTTGAGACAGGGTTTCTCTGTGTATCCCTGGCTGTCCTGGAACTCACTCTGTAGATCAGGCTGGTCTTGAACTTAGAAATCCGCCTGCCTCTGCCTCCCAAGTGCTGAGATTAAAGGCGTGCGCCACTAACACCCAGCACAAAAAAATATTTTTAATCAGCATAGTTGTAGGCTTATATTTTTCAAAACCTACTATAATAAGGGTTCTTAAATGCTTCAACCTCCCTGACCAACCTTCCAATTGACCGAGGAAGATGGCAATAGGACAAGGAGACGTGGACCTGTTCAGTAGTAGTTCCTTGGGATAATTCCAGTCTTTGTTGTCAGCAGTCCAGTCCACTAGCAAAATACAAAACATGAATTAGCAGTAGGGCTCAATCTAGAAGAAACTGCTTCACCAATTGACACAAGTTCACCAAAGTGGCAAAAAGCAGCCCAAAGTTCTTTGGTGCATTTCTCTCTACAATGTCGTAACAAGCAAAGATCAGAGAAGAAAGCAAGGTGATCCAATGCAAGAGTGTGTCATCAGTGAAGACCAGTGTCAGTGAAGCCCAATGAAGACCAGCAAGGCAAACCAATGCCAGAGTGTCATACACTGTCTGTTGGGTTGTATTTATACTCTTTCCAAGCATCATGTGTTCTCTCAAGCATCCACTCCAGCAAAACATCACATGCCCTTTCACCATTCCAGAAAAACATTATATGTCTGTTCTCAGCAAAATATTCTCTCATGTGTTTGCTTCAGCAAAATATCCTCTCATAAGTCAGTTTCCAGAAGCACACCAAATGACACAACTGCCTTTCCAATGAAACCAGAAATTTCCACTTCATATAACACTTGTTCATCTATATCTTCTACTCATATTTAACCTTTGAACTTTAGCTTAATTTTAGTACCCTGAGATACATTCTTTGATTCCTCAGTCAAGTTTTCCTGTCCTCCCAGATCAACTGATTAACTGCAATTTACTTTTTTGCTATATGAGTCTACCTCTTTGTGTGTGTTTAAGACAAGCTCTCACTATGTGTGGCTTTGGCTATCTTGAAATTCCTTTTGTACACCTGCTTTGGCTTGAATGCACAGAGATCTGCTTGCCTCTGCCTCCTGAGTCCTGGGATTAAAGTTGTGTGCCAGCATGTCTAACCTATGGGCGAAGTATTGAATTGAGCTCCAAGAGGCTAGAAATGTCATACAGTCATTTTGATATCTATTGCAGTCTCAAGTATCAATGGCAGTTAGAAAGATCTCTAACACGTAGCAACACCCAGTTGTAGAATTAACAGATGAATAACAAGGAGCCCACACTAAAACCAACACAACAACCCCTAAATGTTCTGTCTGGTAGCAAATCTAATTTACAAAAACATGCATTGAAATATCAAAATATCCAAATATAAGGTAGAATATGCAGTGTCATGTAATAAACTTTAAGTTCAGTTACATAGAAATGATCGCGCTGTGGCAGTGTCTCTCCTGTCTGGTATCTCTTCCTGTGACTTAAAGGAAGACTTGTCAATGAAGGCATACATTGAACTTTGACATGTGACAAGTGCATAGTCTAAGATCTTTCAAAATTGTGTTTTTAGTTGATCCTCTTATATGTTAGATCTTTAAAATGAATGTTTCTAGTACTCTCATTTTAATTTTAAAAAATAGAAATTATAATTAAGTTATTATTAAATTCTCATTTATTGCTAATATTTTTATACTTCTCCTTTCTCTCAAAATCTGATTAGTTATAATGATCTACTGACTAATAAGTATCCAAGATCACAAAGCTAGTAAATTGTAGAGTCTAGATTTCAACTCAAGCATTCAGGCCTCAGGGCTTTTGTTCTTTGCTACTGTGTGTTATTTTCTAGTATATTGAAAGGAATATACTGATATAATCATTATTAATAATATGAAACTACTTAACAATGGAGAGTGGAGAATGGAGAAGAGAACTAGCCACATACATTCATTAAGCAAGTATGTGGAGTGGAGCACAACTGTATTTAAATGTTTATGAAGTTCAATGAAGGGCTAGGAGTATAGCCATGGACGATCACTTGCATAGCATGTGTGATGTGATTGATTGACTACAGTATCTTTTCATATCTCTACCACTGGGTCCTTGGTCCATGGTTATGGCATTATTCTTCTGACAGTAATGTATTTACTAATATTTTATCCAAGTATTTGAATTTATCCATTCTCAACACTGGAAAAAATATAAATAAAAAACGTTATCAATGAAATAATATCTTTTTTTCTCTCTTTTCAGCAATCTTGACACAGAAGAACTATGCGGTAAGCATCTGTAAGGCCAATCAAAGCATTGTTAATTGGATTTAGAAAAGTGGGAGATGTGATGTGACATTTCTCACAACTCGGAGTTAAAAGTCCTGGAGTAAGGATTTAAAGCATGAGTCTGAGTCACCAGGGATTTTTCTGTATCCTTGAATTTAGCTCCAGAGTGCGTGTTACTTAAACAGTTGGGCTTAGTTAATTTGCTTGTGAAGAGAAAACTGGGATTGTGCCACGGTTTTATAGGAACTAACTCTTCACTCGTCTAATGTGACCTCTCCATTTGCTTTACGCTCATCACGCAGTCGTTCCAAAGTTGTATCCTTGAAATATAAAAATCAGTTTGTTCCATATCTGTGCAATTATTCTAGAGACTTAAATGCACTTTTGAAAAAAAAAAAGCACAAATGCAGAAAGAAAATATTTTCAAATGCCTAGTCTACCACCCTTTCCATTTATCTCTATTATGTTTGTGGCTGGGAACAGAAATCAGAGGTTAAACATATGGGAAAGTAAATGATCTGAACTTTATTCTGTGGTATGAGAATGGAGCATTATGAAACTACTAAACCTGAGATATAAATATATATAGAGAGATTTATGTGTGTATCCGAATATGGAAAGTTTTACATTTTGCAGTTTAAGACAAATGTGTTAAATAAAACCTTTGTACAGTATGATTTATCATCTAGACAGCCTAAAACATGTAAATAGTTTAAAGAAAGTATTTTCTGAGACTTCTCATTGAAATTACAAACATTTTCTAGCTACTATAGAAATTTTAAAATTTTAGCGCTCACCACAGTCATCCGAATGGACATTTAAGATTGGTAACCTTCTGTTTCATCACTAAAAGATTTTGTTAGGATAAAGTGTCGCATCGTAGTTTCAAGGCAGTAACTAAACAGAACAAATAATAATCACAGATCAGGAGCTTTCAAATGTTTCAGTGGCCATTAAACGCTATGATTCGTGAATAATACCTGCATAATGTCCCTCTCAGTCCAGGGACAAAAATCCAACTGAAGAAACAAGATCTGGTGCATAAATGAGATATTTTGGCATCCCAGAAGGTTAGGCTTCGGTGACTTATGGGAGAACCCTGCCTGCCTTCACACACAATCACCGATGGCTCCCACTCTGCATGGCAATT
This sequence comes from Montemys delectorum, assembly GCA_019843815.1. NCBI lineage: Eukaryota > Metazoa > Chordata > Mammalia > Rodentia > Muridae > Montemys > Montemys delectorum. The sequence goes on from JADRCD010223518.1 coordinate 14,416, forward strand.
ATTGTGCTGACCAGACAAAGGGGTCTCCATAGACCATGATATTAAAATGTGTGGTAAACAGCAAAGCCCTTGAAGGTCAAGTTGTAGTCCATCCTCCTATGTAGTCAGCCCCTGCCAGTGAAGGGTGAGATAATGGGGAGAGCTAAGACAACCGCATTGAACATTTCATGAAGGTAGAGACTTATCTCTTTCAGATATCTAAGTACTGTACACCAAAGTAACAATTCCCTCCAATTGTTCAGGTAATTCCTTTTGCTGACTGAAAAGCATAACTATTACTAATATGTCTTAAGACAAAAATGTTTACTCTCCGATTACTTTGTTGTCTGTCTGACCTTAAGACATATCTCAGCTCCTGAAACTACCAAAGACCAAAGCACAACAGTGAGTCTTCACTTATCATCCATGCGTGACTGTGTTGTCCTTTCTCTATAATAGTGAAACTTGATTGGTCATGTACCCTGTCTATCTTGGATAATTTGAATGCTGCCCTTCCCCCACGGCTTTAGCAAGGGAAATGATTGGGCTCTGAGTCAACACAATTTTTTTACATTTTTAAAAATCCAGTGATTATATTCCTAATCTTGTAATAATACTCTGCTCTGCTCTAGAATATGCATTTTATTTCTAAATTGCAGCTTCATTTGCCATTATTTTGTGGATATAAAATATTTAAGTTGGATTTTAATCAGAGGCAAAGTCTCCGTGCCAGCAAGTGAAATATGTCAGGTCACATCCCATACAAGCTTCCTGTAGGTGTGGGAGGGATGAGGCTTGATTGACATGGAAAAGAGGTTTCATACACGTTCTCCTAGAAACCAATTACAGATTCTAGGTATCTACACGTTAGCTTTATTAAGCTTTTGCTTAATTCATCAGTTAGTTCAATTATGGAACCAAAACTCAAAATCTATTAAAATATTACTTTAAGATATCTTTGCAATCTAATTTATGACAATAACATATAAATAATATTTAATTAACAATGCTGCATCATGTGAGTATACCAGCGGAAGCACCATTGGTGAATTTTGATTATGTATGTTTCTTCAAAGTGCATTTTTCTGTTAAGCTTTCGCTGGTCTACTCATCACGCTGATCAAACAACTGCATTAGAGTAACTATTTCTGGACATTTCTATTCTGATTGTGTCCTTCAGATTACAGGGGATTAAACCTTGTCTCTCATCTCTTTTACTTCATTTTCTGCCTGGTTTACAAGGACAGAGGTGCTAACAAGGTACACACAGTGGAAGCCATTAGGTTCACAAGAGAATGCTTTCTGAGGCAATTTCCTACTCTGATGCATTAGCCATGGGCCCTTTTGTTCTTAAACCAGACCTTGGAAGATTGAGTCACAGAATAAAACCTAAAATCCAACCCTACCTATGCCATGCAGTGGGGAATGGGGAAACTAACCTCTTGTGAGCATTATTAGTGAAGTTGTTGTGCTGATATGCATGGGAAGATAAGTTGGTTTTGGGAAGATGATGTTCTTAAAGTATCTGTTTATGAATTGCGTTCTTTTCTTCCATTGACACATCCATCCAGTGTCAAGACTACTTTTCAAAAGTCCTTCACATCAACTGAGAAAAGCTGGTTCTAAGTTTTCTATAAAGGCTGTATGACTATGTTTTTTTGGCAAATCCATGGAGCTTTGTGTATTTCACTAAAGATAGGTTTTATTTTCTCTTGTTAACCCAAAGATGTGTTTCAAGTGATTAATATCTGCTCCAAACCTACATTTCTCCAATGACATTATGTAATGGCAGAAAGCAACTTCCTAGCACACACTGACATTGTGATTTAATTAGTAAATATGAATTGTAGTGACAGAAGTATGGCTTTACTGCAAGCTCAGCCAAGTCCTCCTCTTCCCTTTACTCTACACATTGGCTGATTCACATTCCTTAGTCTACGATGAAACCTCTCCTGACAATGATCCTTGCTCTTGTTTCTTGAAACCCCACAGTCTCTCCCTAATCATCCACAACACATCTAGGTAAAGTCTTTGAGGAAAGATGGCACTTTTTTCTTCCAAAATGTTTTACCTACCTGTTGTACATAGCCATCTTAAATTTAATTTTCATGTCATACTCTGTAGAATCGGGAGAAAATACTTAACTCAAAAACCCAATCGGATTTAGTAGATGAGACTTTAATAATAATCTCAAGTTCCAGCAAACTCCTTGTAATGATATTTCCCAGAGTTAAGTGTGTCCATAAATGACCCGGTGTCTTATTAAAACACATTCACTGTCCCCAATGAAGGAGTTAGAGAAAGGTTCTATGGAGCTGAAGGGTTTGCAGCCCCTTAGGACGAACAACAGTTACTAACTAGTACCCTCAGAGCTCCCAGGGACCCAACCACCAATCAAGGACTATAAAGGGTGGGACTGAATGTTCTGGCAGCATGTGTATAGTAGAGGATTGCAAATTCAATCATCAATAGGAGGAAAGGACCTGAGCCTTGTGAAGGTTCTGTGCCCCAGTGTAGGGGAATGCCAGGGCCAATAAGTGGGAGAGGGTGGGGTGGCAGGCATGGGAAGGGGGGGAGGCAAAAGGAGTTTGTTCTTGTTGTTTTTGTTTGTTTGTTTGTTTGTTTGTTTTTTGGAGGGGAACCTGGGAAAGGGAAAATTTACATGTAAATAAAGAAAATATCAAAAAAAAAAAAAAAAAAAAAAACACATTCAGCTGGCCTGTGGGCCTGAGATGGTGTATGTGTTAGCAAGCTCCCACCACTGGTCCACAGAGAGGAAAAGCAGGGAAACCCTGGAGGACTGCCACGGACAGTCAAGAACATGGATCTCAATTTGAGGATAAAAGGTAGAACACTAAGCAGCGAGTGTTTATGGCTAGGGCAGCCTCCCCTCTCATCAGAGATCGCAGCATCTTACTGTGAAAGGATATCAATGACTCTGAGCTTCACTACCTTACTTAGCTTTCCAGCTCAAGCTGTTATCAGGGCTGCCATTGCAGTTGGTCCCATTCCTCCTCGGAGTTATAGTCATTACTAGCTGGTATATGACTTACAGTGTGATTGGTTGGTCCCTCTCCGTGTGTGTGTTGAGATGAACAAATGCATAAATGAGGAAGAGGGGAAATGAATAAGACCCTGAAAGATTCCAATCTGAAGCCTGCAGGCTGATGGGTTTTCTTTTTTCCAGTGAAAATGTATTCTTCTATCAACATAGCCCCTTTGTGCAAAACCTTTAAAACATCCAATTCTCTCTTTTGCTTTCACTGGATGAATTTTTAATTCTCGTATGTAAAATGTCTCTATAGTCTTCCTTAATTAACAAGCTTATCTCTTCTGCACTTTTTGCATAATTTGCTGGTTTCCACTTAATGTTGCTTCTATCCTGATATATATTATTTTTCCATCTTATGAATTTGACTGCATATTGACTTGCCAACTGATTTACATCTCCAGCCTCCACTTTTGGTAATACCAATGTCAACAAATGCCCTATTGGAGATTTAATAAATTAATAAAAGCAGTTTTTATCAAACACCTTATTGTATGCCCCAGTAATTGAAATCTGTATGTGAGTTTATATCATCTTAATATAATTTCTAAAGTATTATGGTATTATAGAAATATAATAATAGTGCTTCATTGATAAATGATTCACAGAAGCAGTAAAGACTATTTGCATAGTAAATAAAGTTCTTCTCCTTCTAATATATGAAATTTTGTTAAGATTGAATGTCCCTGATTTTAGAAATCTGAGTTCTATAAGTGAAGATTCCCTTTATCTATATTACATTTCAACTAACTTAAAATCATTTTGTGTTCCACATTTTCATTTTAATATAACTTTCAAGGCATTACTTATTCCTAGCAATGGAAAAAAATGACAAACATGGCTTTCGCTCCACTGAAACAAATCTCTGAAGCCGTGAGTTGCTTTTACACATGACAGAAGTATGCCCGTGGGTAGAGCCCCACTGGCCTCCCTTGTGATTTTGCAGCATCTAACCTTGAGGGAAAGCTAGCCTTCCTAAATGTTTCATAAAGAAACAAGCACACTTTTACATTTTTTGAAATTGCTATCCTGGTGGGGTCTCTAATAATCTACTGTTGAGAGGAGCATTTTATTAACTCAACCTTGCCATCATGCGCTGACTCACATCCCACCCACTCCCCTTTTTTGTAAGAAAGAATACTTTTTGTGGGTAATTAGTTTCCCAATGAAATTAGTATACTACCTTAATTTTATTGGAAAGATTTTCAGTTATCATTTATATAAAGCCAATATTTGCTTGCTGATTTATGAAGTCAATTATCAGTTGTTTTTACGATTTTTGCTTTATGACTTTCTAAGACCCAATAGAAATTTATTTTAATACTTTTACTTTCCAGAATATTTTTCTCAGCACTTGGGTGAATATGAGAATGTACTGGCTGCCCTTGAAGACCTGAATCTCTCCATCCTGAAGGCAATGGGCAAGACAAAGAAAGTAAGGCAATGTCAATGATCGCTCTCGGGAACGATGTCCTCCTTGAAAAATATTTTCTTGAAACTCATATGCATTTCTCAATTTATCATGAAAATACAGACTGCTTCTATCAGTGATGGTTCATTTTCTCATATTGTCTTAGTCAGGGTTTCTATTCCTGCACAAACATCATGACCAAGGAGCAAGTTGGGGAGGAAAGGGTTTATTCAGCTTACTTCCACATGGCTGTTGATCACCAGAGGAAGTCAGGACTGGAACTCAAGCAGGTCAGGAAGCAGGAGCTGATGCAGAGGCCATGGAGGGATGTTCCTTACTGGCTTGCTTCTCCTGGCTTGCTCAGCCTGCTCTCTTATAGAACTCAAGACTTCCAGTCCAGGGATGGCACTACCCCTTTGATCACTAATTGAGAAAATGCCCCACAGCTGGATCTCATGGAGGCATTTCCCCAACTGAAGCTCCCTTCTCTGTGATAACTCCAGCCTGTGTCAAGTTGACATACAAACTAGCCAGTACACATATTGACTATATTCTTCCCTCACAGTACAATTGCAAGTATTAACTGTGCACTGGAGAATCTTTTGTGCTGAGGCTACAAAGATACCCAATGCTATTCTGGAAATTCTTGGTAATGCATTTGTGTAAATAAATATGTTATTATGTAACAGAGAGGAAACCAAGATGGAAAACTTAGTTCCCACTTAAAGAGATAATATCTCAAGATTTAGAAGTCAAGATCTTAGTCATTTGGACAACAGAGAGATAACAGCATGTTCAGAAGTTCTGTGTCAGAAATGGCCCAGGGCACTCAAGGAAATCAACATGAATAGTGAGACTAAACGTGTGGAAAGATGAGAGATTGACACAAGTGGAGATGAAGCTGGATTAGGGAAGCCATCCTCCACGACGCCACCAAAGCTAAGGATGTAAGACTACACCCCAGATGCAAATAAGGCAGTATTTCAAGCAGAGATATGAAAGTGTATTCAATCTTTTGGAAAGAGCACGTGAGAATTAACCTATAATTGAGATAAGAATTTGACGGCATAGGATCAGAAAGGTGGGTAAGGAGGCTGCTTAACCAGTTCTGGTGAGAGATGCTTGTATTTGGAGGACAAATTGATGGTAAGTATGGAGAATAGAAAATGGCTTGCACTTATATTTGCCACAATAGCTATAGAATTTGGAGAAATATAGAATCCCATGGGATGAAAGAAGAGTATTTTTTTTTTGTTGTTGTTGTTTTAAGATAAACCTAATCTTTAGCTTGGGTACTTGGGTGGCGACTTTACCGAGAGAGTACTGAAAGAAAACCGAGCATGGGCATGTAACAGCATAAGCTTTTTTTTGACTCTACCCTGCCTTAGTGGCCTAAAAGAAGACGACTAAATGTGGAGAAGGAAACCTACTTCTCATAAGTAGCATCTAGTGCTGGAGTTGCAATAAAGAGCTTGAATTGTGTCATCTAGACACGAGGTAACAACTAAAATAAGCAGAGAATCTAACCCTGTTTCATAAGACACTACAGCTTTTGATGGTGATAGGAAGAGAAGGAGCCGGGAAGGCTGGAAACGGGGTGGGAAGTTTGAAGACAAGCCAAGAACTTAGAACGTTTACAAACTGAAGAAAAACATTTTAAACTGTGGTGAGTGGCTAAATATTGACTGCTATGTAGAAACTAAGAGGTGACAATTAAATTTTTAACTCTCAGTGAATCAAGTGTCATATTGGCATTTACAATGTATGACAGGTAAGATATTTTTAAAGCGTACATAGAATTCCTGAATAAAGACAACAAATTTATACAACCGGAGAATCCTTAGATTCCTAAAGCCACAGGAAAATAAAAAAGTGAAATGAGGTTCCTTACAACGTAATGTTTACAGCATCCCAATCTGAAAACATCGAAGTAGGCGGGCACCAAGCAGGCTCCAAACAGAAGGGGCGCTGGGCCCCTTGATCCACTGGGGAAAAAGCCACAGGTTTAAATAAGGTAGGAAAGCTTAAGGAATCTGTGGTGGCAGTTACCACCACAACATGGAGAGTATTGGTCGGGCTGACATAGAGTGACCGGATGGGATTTTATGTAAGAAGCATTTGGATCCTCAGATCCCATCCTCTGATCCACAATGACTCTCCCTCAGCCAAGGTTGGAGTTTGTAGTCATTTCCAGGGTAAAATATTTTATCTGGTCTGGAGCCATACTAGGCATAGGCATAAAAGTTTGCAGCATAAATGAAAAGGTGTCCAATTCTCTTCTCACTAAACTCTCTGAGTCTTGACAATCGTTCCTCTAGGCAAACAGGCAGAGTCTTCTTTCAGAAATCCCAACAGTACAGAATAACAAACTGAAGAGTCATGAAAGATACAGTCTGGAAAGAGCGGCTCTCCCCTAACACTGATCGACGTGTTCCTAATCCTACTGCTGGATGTGCAGTCTGTGGAGAAGAGTCGCTAGATTTCTTATAGAGGGCAGAGATACAAATAGAAGGGGAAAGGGAAAAAAAAGAACAAAGATAGAAAAGAGTTGACATTGGAATTATGCAGGAAAATAAAATTTTTGAAACTATTAATCCCCACCCTGCCCCGTCCCGCGGGGTGAGTAATTAGCCAGGGTCCGTAGGGGACCGAGCCTGAAAGAGAAACGGGCGAGAGAAAGGAACGAGACCAAGCAGAAATGGTTGTCAAGGTCTAACTTTACTTCAGAAGGGCAGAGTAATTATACTTGCAGAGCAAGGAAGCGTTAAGAGGAAGTGGGTGGGGGTGTGTACCTGGCTTCACACCTGGCTGGAGCGGAACGTTGACAAAACATTTTATGGTTTTTCTGGGAACACTCCATGGTTCCTCCGAGAATAGACTGTTACTCAGATAAGGTCAAATTCTCAAGGACTGGGGAACAACAGGGACACTCTGTCCCTGACACTACCCCACCCCTAGCAATGGGCAAAGAGATACTTTGTTAGTGGTGTTGTTCTTATATCAGTAAGGGGCAGAGCAGAAGGCAGCTTTTTGTTCATCCTAGCTTGATGCCTGCCTTGGTGGGCAAAGCTGTTTCATGCCTGAGACACATGAAACTCAAATCAAATCCAGGCAGCACAGCATAGCACAGCACAGGAGGAGAAAGGCAGACAGAGACCTGCCATGCTGCATGATACAGGCAAGGAAAGAAGATGTTCACAGACCTGCCCTCCATCCTTCAACACAGATGGGCCGTAGACACACGGAGCCCCGCCTACCACCACACAGTACGGTGAAGAAGGAGGAGGAAGGCAGACAGAGACCTGGGAACCACTATGCCACCCACAGACCTGCCCTTCTGCACACAGCACAGAGTGGCCATAAAACCTCTTTTGCTGCCACACCATGCCGTGTAGATAGAGAATGTCACCCAGGGGCCTGCCAGGATAGTCTGTGTGGCCACCACAGAGTCTGTGGGAGCCACCACAATATCTGAGCCTGTGGTGGTCAGATAGAAGAAGTGGAACAACTTGAGCATTCTGAAGAAAGATAGAACTGGTGAATCAAGGGTAGAGAAAAATAACCTGTTGTAAGTGGGCAGCCCCATCAACTGGGGCCATAGTGAGGTCCAAGCCAGAGTTGCCAGTGAGGGCCATGTCTGAGTCCCTGGCTATGCAGCAGCAGGTATCAGTGTCATGTCCGTATCTCATATATTAACCCTAGAGAACATGGGGACATTTCTGGTGGGGCAGCCAACAGGGACCATGTGGAAGTCCAAGAGCTATACAGAACTGACACTGACCCTGACCCTGACCCTACCCTGACCCTGACCCTGACCCTTACTTATTGCTGTGCTTTGGAGATCTGGCTCCACCTCTTACCAGTTGCAGTACTGGCTGGAGCAGGCCCTGCACCTGACCTAGGCAGCACAATGGAGCTGGCCTTGGTGGACGTGGGTGAGCAAGCCCTCAAGGCTCAAGAGTGGGAGAGCTATCCCTGGCAGGAGAACTAACTAGTCCTGTCCCTCATCAGCTGCAGAAGGCCCTGGACAGCAGAGCAGAACTGACCCTAGTGGTGTTGGTGCAAGTGAGCCAGCCCCAAGGGTGAGAGCACTGGAGAACTACCCCAGGTCCTGCCACCCATCTGCCATGAAGTGGTATGGATACAGGAATGATGCTGTTTCTTCCTAGCCCCTGCAACAGTAGGGAGAGCTGGCCCCTGGGTCATGAGAGCAAGTGAGCCAGCCCTGTCCCTCTCTGGCTGCAGAGTGGGCCCTGCACCTCTTCTGGGCTGCACAGTGGAGCTGGCCCTCATGGTGAAGTGACTAGTGAGCCAGCCACAATGGTTTCAGAGTGGGGAAAGCTGTTCCAGCCGCTTGCAGGCTGCAGTACTGCATGCTACAGCACTTGGAAACATGGGCCCTGCAACTTGACTGGACAGCACAGTGAAACTGGCTCTGGCCCTGGAGGAGGAGGGTTTGTGAGGTAAGGGAGGGGTGGGGATAGGGAGGGAGAGCTGACCCTGCCTCCTGTCTGTGGCAGCATTGAGTGGCCTGGCTGCAGCAGTGCTGGAGAGCTCAACCTGATGGTTCCCATAAGGGAGAGCCTGTGGGCTAACCAGCGCCTGCAGCTACCATTTAGGCCCAAATTCAAGGATCTGAGCTGGCCCACCCAAAAATCTATATTGTTTGCTAACAGTTGGAAATCAAGAAAGGGCTACTCCTGTTGATCCAAAGTAGCAGGATCAGGATCTCCATGACACAGAGCAACAGCAAAATAATCAAGAGGGGTTCCAGTGAGCATCCAATATTGATTGTGTTACAGAAGCAAAGATCTCTAACCAGACCACAGAGTCATTTTAATGAACAGTTGCAGGTGAAGATGTGTGGACAGAGGGATATACCGTGGGACACACTGTGACGTATTACAACTTCCACAAATGAGATATTTCTCTGCTTTGGTGTGTGTGTGTGTGTGTGTGTGTGTGTGTGTTATTTGGGGGAGAGGTTGAAAGAGCAAAGGATAAATATATGGAGACAAAGTGATGAGAGGGACTGGAGTGCACGATGTGAAACGCACAAAGTAGCAATAAGTTAAAAATATGTATTGTCTTTAACCTCCTTATAAAATAGGACAAGATACTATACTTATGAAGAAAGAAATAACAGACAACCCAAAGCAAGAAAGTGAAAGGAGAGAGTAGAAATAATTCTAACAGATTTTTAGAAAGTAATGTTTAGAAAGTCTGGTGAAATGCAAAGGAAGACAGACAATCCGGGTATTGGCCAATGATGTCTCATACCCAAAATGAATTGCACAGAAGGTGAGCAGAGCCAGGAGGACAAAAGTGGAGCCTGACAACCGTTTAGCTTGACTTCCTCAGAAGATTCTGGGAAGTGTAATTAACGTTTGCCCATGGTTAATGTGTCTCCAGAAGTGGTCACTTTAAACTCTGTTTGGCTTCCTACTGAAGTCTACTTGAAAGGTGCCAACAAGAAGTTGGCAAGTTAAGTGCTTGCCTGGGATACACACTATAGCTTAGCCTAAGGAACATAGCAAATCCCTAGCTCATAAAAACTAAAGAGAAAGGGGTAGTTAGGGTGTATCTCTAGAGCACTTGTTTAGAATCCATGAAGTCATAAGTTCAATTCCCAGTACTGTTTCAGCCACCTGCAGCTACATACAAATGGGGTCTTCTGGAAGAGGAGTAGGAGCCTAAGAGAATAAAGGGAATCAGACCGCGAGAGGAAATAAAAAATGGGACCCAGCCATGGCTTCTGCTTTCAGTCCAAAGTATATTATCCAACTGAGAAGTCAAGCAGGCAGGCAACCCCACCCTCACCCCCCATCCCCTCCATCCCCGCCCTCAGTCGCCAGCATCCCGTGGCCAAATTAGCATCTGGATGTAGGCAAAGCCATTCCACAGAAACTTCGAGGCAGAGAAGTGGCAGGAAGAAAAAGGGCTTTGTTTACAGGAAGCCTCACCCCAGGTGAGCTGATTGCTTGTGGCAAGCCAAAGTCTGAGACAGCCCGCTGAGGAGGTTACACAGTACTACAAATAAACGAATAAAAATCTGTCTGACACATATTATGCTTTAAATGTGAAACGTACTCCAAGATTGTGTGTTTGAACATTTAGTTCCCAGATGACTTCACGGCTTTGAAAAGTTGTGGCAGTTTTAGGAGGTGAAGCCAGCCTGGAGAAGTTGGTCACTGGGGGCAGACTTTGAGGTTTTATAGCCCTGTTCCACTTCCTGTCTGCTCTTTACTTCTTGTTCTGCCAAGATACAAAAAGGCAAGGAGTCCCAGCTTCTGACTTCCAACACCATGAAACTGCCTACCATTGTGCCTTCTCCTGCATAGTAGACAGTTTCTCTTCAAACTGTGAGTCAAAAATAGATCCATTCTCTCCTAAGTTGATCCTTATTAGCTCTGTAGAAACAGCTAACACAAAATAGCTCTCCTCTTCACTCTTTAGGTCTTCTCTTTAGTGGCCTCTTACTACCCTGTCTACAAAGTTCCACCCCTGTTACAAAATCCATTTGTTTGTCACTATTGACCATCACAATGAGTAACTTTGTAATTAAAAATGTTTCTGTAGAAAATAATGGCTTTATTTGTTTATTTATTTTACTTGCCACAGTTGCCCTTAAGCCCTGGAAAGGTTCTCACAATTTAATTTTTCTTCTGGTATCAAATAAATATTGTAGTTAAAGAAGCATCCATACAGTGGGAAAAAAAAAAAGCTAAAGACTTTTTCTACAATTCCTTGTAGAAAAAAAAAATGATTCTAAGTTCTAGAAGCTTTCAAGTATTTTTTATAAATTAGGAAGGTAAAATGAGCACATAATCTTTTATATTTTTATACAAGCATACACTAAAATCTCGTTGTTTTTCTTGTGTTAATACAATGAAGGCTTGTGAGCTTTAAACCAGGACCAATCTTTTCTTCTCATCTCTTAAGTTGAATTCTGGTTTTTAGGGTTTTTTTGACATTGACCCTTAGCATGTGTTTGATTTATGTAATACTGCTTAGTCTATGAAAACACCCTTTTCTAAAAGAAAAGATGAAACAATAGAAAATAAAATTAGAAATCATATCTTAGTATGATAGCTTAAAGATGGGTGAAATGCAGGCATTTCAACCCTCTTCAAGGCACGGGCGACCTGTTATCTCCTCTGTGTTGCCAGCATGGGGAAGTCTGCTAACTGACAGCCAGCATGTCTCTTTTAGAAACCTGGTATATTTTTATCCAGATGAAAAAGCACTGTCTCAGTAGGAAGGGCTGACATTCCAGGCTTTTAGGAAAACTAAAATACAAGCCATTTGCAGTAACTTGGCTGGCAGCACATCTGTTTGCCATATCAGTTTAGAGATAAATGGGTTCTGACTGTTTAACTTAAGCCTCAGGAAGCAAGTCAGGAAAGATACAGTGTAAAATTACAATGAAGCCAAAGTTTACTATGTGCTGGTATGCAATATGTGATATTTCCTATTTACTGACTGATAACACTTAGAAGGTTATTCAAAGCTAAGATGAAGAATAGTATTTTTAAATTATATTTAGGATATGGTAGTTACCATATTAAATATTGCTATGGGAATTTCTTTTCTTTTTTTTAAGATTTATTTATATTTATTTTATGTATGTGAGTATACTTGTAGCTGTACAGATGGCTGTGAGCCTTCATGTGGTTGTTGGGAATTGAATTTTTAGGACCTCTGCTTGCTCCAGTCAACCCTGTTCACTCTGATCAGCCCTGCTTGCTCTGGTCAACTCCACTCACTCAGTCCCTGCTTGCTCTGGCCCAAAGATTTATTTATTATTATACATAAGTACACTGTAGCTGTCTTCAGACGCACCAGAAGAAGGCATCAGATCTCATTACGAGTGGTTGTGAGCCACCATGTGGTTGCTGGGATTTGAACTCAGGACCTTGGAAAGGGCAGTGTTCTTACCTGCTGAGCCATCTTACCAGCCTGGGAATTTCTAAACATAAAATATGCTCATATTGTTTTTCATCTAGAATTCAATTTTAAGCAAGGATCTCTTGCAGTAGTATGTCTCTAATATTTGGGGAAATGAATCCTGCTTTTGAAAGACCCCCCAGAGTAGAGGAGACCTTCACTCAAGTCTCGGGACGACACAACCACCCAATAACTCACGAGAGACCGGAATCACATGAGGTTTATTCAGGCCAGATCTGGGGTCAAACACGTAGCCTAACAAGCCAGTGGAGTTCGACCCCGAGCACAAGGAACAAGGGGTATTTAAAGGGAAAAACCACAAACTAGGGGGAGTGAGGGGGAATTCCAACCCAAAGTATTCAGTCAGTTAGGGAGGGGAACATATTCATTGCAGGGTGGAGAGCCTCGTGAACCAGTTGACCTTCATTCCTAGTTCCGCCCTCATTGGCCCTCATTGTAGTTCGGCCAGGAGGGGCTGGTCTCAGGAACCAGAGCCCTGAGGCTCTGAGTTAAGCCAAGTTCCTGGAACCAGAGCTCTGAACTGGCTCACCTGCATTCTTAGTTCTGCTCAGTCTGCTAGGGGTCATAAAAAACTTATTTTTATATTTTTCATATTTTTCACTTTCTAGAAGAGTTGGACCTCTGTCATTCTTGCTTCTTATACCTGCCTTTGGGGTCATTCTTTCTCTGGCAACTCTGGACACCTTCACTTCAAACTTTCCCTATTTCCTATATCCTCATTTTCCTAGTATTTAGCATCTGAGCTTCTCTGAGACATATATTTCTCCCAATATTTAAACATTGTGATATATTCTGAGTTTTATTATCAGTGCAAAAATGAATAAATATTCATGATTCTCAGGTTTATCATTAAAAAAAAAATCCCTCTTTTCAGGCAAAACAGGGGAACTGAAGTGATGTGTCAAATATTGAAGTGCCCTGGGCTCATAGAAGACAGGCATGCCCATCCTTTGTTGTTTCAGTGTTATCCTTTACAAGATCTTTCAAGTAAAATGGAAGTGAATTCTTGGACTTCAGGCTAAAATATTTTCCAGACAGCTTCTTTGACACCCCATTTATTCCTCTTTTATGCGGATGTGTGAGGAGGAGGCCATGGACAGCTCAGGCATAGGAAACAAGTTAGAAGGGTCTGGAGGCCACAGATTGAGCCTAAAGGAGAGAAGCTCTGACCCAGGTGTAAGCTTTAGAAACTTCTGTGCAGACTTCTGCCCAATACTTGGCAAAAGGTAACAGCAGGCTCCGAGCGAGGTCGCTCAGCTCAATTGTCTATGGCATAGTCCTCTCATTGGAGGCCCTTGCAAGCCTAAAGAACTCTGCCTAACTGCTGATCCAGAAACTAAGCAATCCTCAGCAGAAGACCCCTACTCTCTCTGACTGGACAAAGGACAGACTTGAGATAATGGGAAGATGAGGAGAGTGTTGAGCTTGCTAACTGATACTATTGGCATTTAATCCATGCAGAGATCACCAGCAAGGCAGTGGCCAAGAGGGTAGAGAACAGAGCTCATAGCCAAGACTGGGCTGGCTCAAGATTTGAAATGACTCTCCTTTGTTAACCATGGCACTAGTACTTCCCTGTCCTTGTGTAGCCACACCCTATTCTGGTGGCTGCTGTGACTCCCTGTATGGTCGTTACCAGATGAACACAACCAGCTCTTCTTTGCTGCAGCACAGTGCTTGAGTGCCTGTGAGGAAAATGGCAATGAGGGTGCTGAAGAGATGGCTCTGTGGCTAAGAGCACTTGCTCGCAGAGGACCTAAGTTCAGTTCCCAGCACCTACTTGACACAGCTCATAACCACCAGTGTTCCAGAGGTCCTCATGAGACATGCTATAGGGATGAGAATATTCCACTTCAGAAGAGAGGAAATGGGATCGTTCAGTTATTAATCGACTTACTGAGGCCACAAAGATAGATTTAAACCAAGAAACCTTCCCTTACTCTTTATATACTTTTTAACATCTGTTTAGATGCCTGTGCATATATGTGTGTAGATGTGTGGGCACGTGCATGTGGTAATGCCTGTGTATAGATTACTGGACAATTTGAGGGAGTTTTTGATGGAACTAAGGCTTGGCAGCAAGTGCCTTCCCTACATGAGCCATCTAATCAGCCCCCCTTTTTAAATTTAAGGTTTCTATAACTTCAGATTTAACATTACAAATATAAAATCCTAACTTGCATCATTATGAAAACTTTCTCATGTTAGATATTTTGTTTTGTTGTTTTTTTTTTAAACAATGAATTCTTGAGTGGAAATGTCTGAAGATGTCTAGCTTGTTTCTTATATTCTTTGCATGCATAGTTTTTATACAGTTTGAACAAGTAGGTTCCAGAGTTCAGTGCAAGAAATTATGGGCTGAAGCAGATTTTACTTAAATGCTTAAATAATAATTAAATACTGAAATCAAAAGGAAAAGACACATAACAAAGTTCTAAGGAAAAGAATTTGTAGATTTCTATAGTTGGATGCCATCAGAGAAGATTGAATTTAAACTGGAAAAATGAGGCAAGCTACATTTCCTGTTAGAGAGGTAATATTTAGCTCTGGTGTAGTGCACATGCCTATGATTACAGAAGTAAGGGACTGAGGCAAGAATAACATGGGCTGGAGGCAAGCCTGGGCTACAGAGTTAGGGCTATCTAAAAGTTAGAGATGTACTAACCTTTCAGCTTGCCAGAAGATGAGATCTATCCCCTTCCAAGTATAATATGGTCAGGAACAAATGAACACTGGTGGTCTCCAGGTTCTCCAAGTAGCCAGAAAGTCTGCCTCTATTTCTTGATGAATTCATTCCTCCATCTTTTCACATCAAGTGTCATGGTAACATCAGTAAATATTTTCACACACTAACTGTGTGAGAGTTGACTCTCTTGTTCCTCTGACAAAGCTGTGTCTGCTAACACAGCCAAACAGCTGTTAACGTTCATATACTTAACACATTTGAAAATGTAAAAATCCCAATCCTCTTTGTTTTTCTGTTCCTAAGGTTTCCCTCTCTGTTTTGGCATTTTTATATAAATTTTGCAGCTGGTTTTTACTCTTTACGAATGCCTTTCATTAGAGCTGTTGAGATTTGTACACATCTCCAACTTCGTACTTTTGAGAGAACTATGTAGATTTTATCTGTGTTCTTTTAAAGGTACATGCATATCTTAGTTGGGTTTTACTGCTGTGAACAGACACCATGACCAAGGCAAGTCTTATAAAGACAACATTTAATTAGGGATGACTTACAGGTTCAGAGCTTCAGGAACATGGCAACATCCAGAAAAGCGTGGTGCATGAGGAGGTGAGAGTTCTACATCAGCATCTGAAGGATGCTAGCAGAATACTGGCTTCCAGGCAGCTAGGATGGGGGTCTTAAAGCCCACATGCACAGTGACAGACTTACTTCAACAAGGCCACACCTTCTAATAGTGCCACTCCCTGTGCACTATATAAACCATCACAATGCATTTCTTCTGTTTATTCAACCTGAATTTTCTCTCTTACTAAATTGTATAGTATTTAATACAGATTCAAATGACTTCTTAGATCAATCCATAGAGAGTTTATCCGTTTTGTTCTCTCATGAACAGTGTTTTAGTGAATGACTTTCATAAGTGCCCTTGGCAACTGCACTACAGCCACTCTCTTGAATAGATGCTCCATCAGTGAAGTGGGGTTGACTTCCTTTGTTGTTGTTTTAGGCTTGAGCCCTGAGATCTGTTTCCATCATAGGCCTCTGTGTCTTCCAGGAAAACCAGCCAGTCTCCATAGTCTTTCACTTCTCACATCCTCCTCCATTTTTCTAATCAGAAACTTTAAAGTTATATGATTTGTATATGCTCAGCCCAGGGAGTAGCATTATTAGAGGGTATGGTCCTGTTGGAGTAGGTGTGTCACTGTGGGGGTGGGCTTTAAGACCCTCCTCTTAACTGCCTGGAAGCCAGTCTTCCATTAGCAGCCTTCAGATGAAGATGTGGAACTCAGCTCCTCCTGCACCATGCCTGCCTAGATGATGCCAAGCTTCTACCTTGATGATAATGGATTGAATCAGTGAACCTGCAAGCCAGCCCCAATTAAATGTTATAAGACTTTCCTTGGCCATGGTGTGTGTTCACAGCAGTAAAACTGTAACCAAAACAGTTTACATGCATTGTTATTCTATAAGGCAGTAATAAATTGTCTCTCTCCTTAAGAGCATTGTGCAAACCAGGTATAGTTTTTAAAAGGTTAAACTACTAAATATTACATATAAAAACATGCTAAAACTTCAGTGGATCTTTTAATATATTTTAATTCAGAAGGCAAAAAATAACAAAAATGAACAAAATAAAAATATGTATTTAAATTAATTGCTAATGCATCAATGCAAACAATAGATATATACTTGATATTAAATGAAGAGAGATCGGTGTCACCTGAGTGGCCACAAATGCGAAAGTCTTACACAAGCACCAAAGAATGTGCAGAATTTTAATGAAGAACAGATAGGAGAGCCAGTGAGTGATGACATTTCTTTGACCTTTTAAAGAGACATTTTTCAAGGCTGGCTCTGTGAGCAGTACTCTCCCATGCACAGAAAAGCTGTCGTTTGGGATGGGTGCAGTCAGAGCAGCCATGTGCAAATTTACAAAGTTTCGTGCTATTTACTGTTTCCTCAATGAGTATACATGGCAGGCGTTAGGCTTGAAAAAACATCTTGAGTTGACCTGATTTAGAATAGCTCAACAGAGTCCTAGCAGTATAGCTCAGTATCAGAGCTTCTTCTAGCACTCAAAATACCTAGGTTTGATCCCCAGCCTGTAGAAGACAAAATAAAACAAAATGCCAACAAATTCCTACAACGGTGACAGAAGCCAATTGAAAGCCCCAAAGGAGGGGGGCCCTATTAAAAATCACATTTTGTGATTACATTGTATTATTTGATAATCTTCCAAATTTTTCCCAACTCACTGCTTCCTGCCTCCCCCTCAGTCAATAACAAGAAACTATACGAAATTATTTTATTTTAGATCATGTACTTAGGATTCTTGAACAACTGTTTTCTTTAAAGTGAGGGTTTTTTTTTAAATTATCTGTCTTAAATTGATGACTAGAACACATATGTTCTTAATAGAAAGTTTATTTCTGCTCAGGAAGGTGATGTGTACACAGTACACTATTTTAACACAAACATCTGGCTTATTTTGCCTAAGGCTATAGTTTTGAACAACAGTTGTTGAAGTGAATTTATAAACCATTTTTGAAAGAATTGATCTTTGAAAGAAAATCGGACAAGAACTGTCATGGAGGCTACACACACAAAACTTTTGCTATTCATCTGTCAAGAGAATCACATTTGATGTGACTCATTTCTTTTGCCTGAAGAGAAAAAAAAATGCAGGAAGAGAGATTAAAAAATTGCTTGGCACTATATTTCTCAGACCTCACAGGCATCAATTATAATCATGACGAAGGTATTCTTTTCTTTTCTTTTTTAAGATTTATTTATTGTATGTATGTGAGTACACTGTAGCTGTTCAGATGGTTGTGAGCATTCCTGTGGCTGTTGGGGATTGAATTTTTAGGACCTCTGCTTGCTTTAGTCAACCCTGCTGCTTGCTCTGGTCAACTCCACTCGCCCAGTCCCTGCTTGCTCTGGCCCAAAGATTTGTTTATTATTATACATAAGTATACTGTATCTGACTTCAGACGCACCAGAAGAGGTCATCAGATCTCATTACAGGTGGTTATGATCCACCATGTAGTTGTTGGGATTTGAACTCTGGACCTACTGAAGAGCAGTCAGTGCGCTTACCTACTGAGCCATCTCACCAGCCCAAGGTATTCTTTTCTAATTTAGACAATGATATCTATCTATTTATTTATTGTGTGTGTATGTGTGTGTGTACTTGAGTATGCACATGTTTTTGCCCGTTTCCGATCCTTGCTTGCTTCCTGTCATCTCTAAAATTGAGATGTTTACTTCCGTTCTAATATTTCTCTTCTTTCTTCTTGGAAAGCCTTACTGTGCATGCTATGGCATATTATTTCTTAGTTCGTGTATGTGTTATTTTAAGTATTTCAATGAATGCTAGAGACAGTTTTTTTTCCCCACTACTCTCAATAAGAACTACTTATTGATGTGTAGAAAAACTTTAATGAAAAATGTCATTGTTGATCTGGTTGATTTTAGGTTATTAGTAGGCATAAATAAGTCAACAATCAGGAAACCAAGGCTGCTAGGACTGAGTGTATTACCCTTGAGTATATTTTCACATGATCCGAGCACAGACCCAAGAGAGAGAAGACCCAAGAATGCTGCCTCCAACATAGTAGCAATAAATATTCACAACATATTTGTGTAAAGACTTTCCTTTGTTTAGTCAGGAGCAGCAACTTACAAAGCTTATCAGTCTCTCCTCAAATAGTCATATGCTCTTGCACTGTATTTTGATGGCTGATGTTTCTACAGGAAGGAATTTGCCTGGTAGAAGGGTTAATGTGCATGTGTTGCCTCTCTTCTGGTACAGAAATGTGTTACGTTCTGTTGTGATTTGAACCTGAAATATCCCTAAGAGACTCACAATAGCAGTTCATGTTTCTATTTTGAATAACTCTAGAAGCTTTGGACATGGAACCAAGAGGAAAGATCAGTGGGCATGAGCTTTTGGTGGTATATTGTACCTTTTTCTTCTTCTGACGTTCTTTAAGCTTCTGTGATGGGAGCTACTTTACTTTGCCACTACCTTCCTACCATGATACACTGAAACTTATGAACACTTTTCTCCCAGATTTCTATGTCGTGCATTTTTATCACAGCAATACAAAAGCTAACTGACATACAACATTAGTACAGAGAAGCAAAGCCATTGTGGTAATACTAAACCTGGCTAAGCGATTTTTAGGATTCTAGAGCTGGACTGTGGAAGGAGCTTGAAATTTGGATATATAAGTGGAAGACTTCTTTTTCTTTATTTTATTTTTCAGCATTTATTGCATTATGATGAGAAAAGTAACATGATTTTAATTTATCTGAATTTGTTAACATTTAAAAAATATTTTAAGTAAATAGAATTGCATCACATTCTTGTTTCCCTTTTGTACCTCAACTCCTCCCACAGACCCCCTCTTCAATGCCTACAAAATCTTTTTTGTCATATTCCTTAAAATTTATAAAATATTATAATAATAAAAATGAACATTATAAAAGTTATATGATATAAAACAACAGTCAATTTAACAGTCTTATGTAGATGCTTGTCTAGAGCAATACTGAAAATACATATGTTTTTCTCAAAATAAATTTTAAATAACTCCAAACATATAAACTGTACATTTCAAAAAAATACATCACTACTAGTATTTTCTTAAATGAACATAAATATATAAAGTCTTTTTGTTTGTTTTGTATTTAGTAGAGTTTAAAACCTTGGCTCTTACTGTGGTACAAGCCCAAAATAAGAACAGTGCTTAGACATTGGATTTCATTGTAATAAGGCTGTACTTCAATGACCTTCACATCACCAAAGGATTTTACCTCCATCGTAGCTAAACTGAGAGTTGACAGTTCTGCTGTGCCAAGGATTGAATTGTAGGCATGATTTTTGGATACAGACTTCCTGCTGTGGTCAAAGCTATTTGACTTGAGTGAGTGACTTTATTCTCAGCCCACAGAGAACAGGTTACGTTCATTTAAGAAATGGTGTGTGTATTAAGATAGTGTATCCATAAAGTCATTCACCAACTGTTTCAATGAACAGTGGTTCTGCTTCAGGGTGGCACAGACATTAGGTGAGGGTAAGAATCTGGTTCATTAGCTGTGATAATTTTGAAAAGCATTCATCTCAGAGAAAGAGTAACTTATAAAGTCCTCTTCTTCAAACTTGATACAAGAGTTACAAATATCAAGCAAAGCATTCAGTCTCACTCTTTGTTGTTCTCTTACAAGCCCCTTCCCAATTTAATTATCTACCTTTCTTTTGGGTATATAAATACCTTTGAAATATGTAAGCTGTTCTGAAAACCATAGTATAGTGTAAAAACATGAAATAAACAATACTACTAATAGAGAGGCTGAGATAGGAGAAGCAAGATTTCAAGACCTTTATGTTGTACACAACAAGACACTGTCACAAACAAGCTGAAAGTGTATATGGATTGTACAATATAGGACCTATTTCTCTAATTACCAAATTAGAGAGACCATTGGATGACAATCAACACATTTCTAATTCCTAATATTTTTGGATTTCAATCGATTAGGATATGTTGGTAATATTAATTTTCATATTAAGATATTAAGAAAAAGTACTTCCTGTACTTTTTAACTTCCTGTTACTTCCTGTTGTTTTTGTTGTAAGAGGTGGAATTAGGTTTGTGTGGATTTGTTGAAAGATTACCTTCTTGCTTCTTCTGGGGTGTAGTTTCGCTCCTTATGTTGATGTTTTCCATATATTATCCTTTGTGGGGCTGGATTCGTGGAAAGATATTGTGTAAATTTGGTTTTGTCATGGAATATCTTGTTTTCTCCATCTATGGTAATTGAGAGTTTTGCTGGATATAGTAGCCTGGGCTGGCATTTGTGTTCTTGTAGGGTCTGTATGACATCTGCCCAGGATCTTCTAGCTTTCATAGTCTGTGGTGAGAAGTCTGGTGTAATTCTGGTAGGCCTGCCTTTATATGTTACTTGACCTTTTTCCCTTACTGCTTTTAAAATTCTTTATTTGTTTAGTGCATTTGGTGTTTTTATTATTGTATGTCGGGAGGAATTTCTTTTCTGGTCCAGTCTATTTGGGGTTCTGTAGGCTTCTTGTATGTTCATGGGCATCTCTTTCTTTTGGTTAGGGAAGTTTTCTTTTATAATTTTGTTGAAGATATTTACTGGCCCATTACATTGGGAATCTTCACTCTCTTCTATACCTATTATCCTTAGGTTTGGTCTTCTCATTGAGTCCTGGATTTCCTGGATGTTTTGGGTTAGGAACTTTTTGCTTTTTGCATTTCCTTTGTGTCAATGTTTTCTATGGTGTCTTCTGCCCCTGAGATTCTCTCTCTATCTCTTGTATTCTGTTGGTGATGTTTGCATCTATGACTCCTGATTTCTTTCCTAGGTTTTGTATCTTCAGGGTTCTCTCTTTCTGATTTCTTTATTGTTTCTATTTCCATTTTTAGATTCTGGATGGTTTTGCTCATTTCCTTCACCTGTTTGATTGTGTTTTCCTGAAGTTCTTTAAGGGATTTTTGTGTTTCCTCTTGAAGGGCTTCTAGCTGTTTACCTGTGTTCTCTTGTATTTCTTTGAGGGTGCTATTTATGTCTTTCTTAAAGTCCTGTATCATCACCATGAGAAGTGATTTTATATCTGAATCTTGCTTTTCCGGTGTAATGATGTGTCCAGGACTTGCTATGATGGGAGAATTAGGTTTTGATGATGCCAAGTGACCTTGGTTTGTGTTGTTTATTTTCTTATGCGTCCCCCCCCCCCCCCCCGCCATCTGGATATCTGTAGTGCTACCTGGCCTTGCTAAATCTGACTGGATCCTGTCCTCCCTGTGATCCTGGTTGTGTCAGAACTCCTCACTGTCAAGCTGTCTCTGCGATCCTCGGATTCTGGGATTCTGGGATTCTGGGATCCTGGGCTTGTTAGAGTGCCTGGGAGTGGAGCTTCTTCTGGGTGTTTTGGGACTGGCTGAAGAGTTTGCTCCCAAGGTCTGCTCAGGGCACCAGCTCAGACAGACTGGAAGGAACCTGAGCCACTGGTTGGTGGAGTTCCTGTGTGTCTCATCCAGCTGGTCCCAGTTACTCTCAGTGTTGGGACAGATGTTGGTTCCTCCTCATCTCTGATCCTGAGGTGTCAGAGCGCCTGGGAGTGGAGCTTTCTCTGGGTGTTGTGGGACTGGTTGTGAAGCTTGCACCCAAGGTCTACTCTGGACACCAGCCCAGCCCAGACAGACTGAGTCCTAGACTCATTTTTTAAAGAGGTTTCTTTCAGAAAAAAAAAAGTGCTTCTTGGATAGCTTTTTTTCAAATAACTGCAGAAGTATTTTTGGTTCATTAACCCAGGCACTAGGAGACCACTAGAGCTCTGGTCCAGGAGGGACCTGCCATTGTTCAAACTGACCACGAAGTATGAAGTCATTCACTGGGTGCTGGTTTTATGGGTATGCAGAACACAAGCATTACAGTATTATAGAGGCTGCCACCAGGATCCTTAATGGATCTTGTGAGACTAGGTGATATTTGTCAGGAAGAGTCACTGTGGGTAACCCCCAAGAACGTGATGTATGAAGCGGGGAAGGTGAAGTCTGTGCTGGGACAGACAAAAATGTGCTGATAATAAGAATGTGGCATTTCTGACAAGGAAAGTTCCAGGCAACAAATAGAGTCTCTTAGGAGAAAAACTACACACAGGTTCTAACAACAGTAAAGCCATAGTGACAGGGTTGTCTAAACAGGTTAGAATTCATGCTACACCACTGCATGCTTTGGGCACTGGGTGGAAAAGCACAATTCAATGTTTGTCCTTCTCACACCAAGCCCTTTTTTCTTGGATTTCTCCTTTCTTTCCATTCCTCATTTTTGCCGTGTGAACATATGTGCCATTGTATCTTGGAAGTCTAGAACTATTTTAATTAAGTTTATAGCACTTACATCAACTAGTTTACCTCGAGTCTCAGAGGAAACCTTGAGTTCAGAAGTTTAAATAGTGCAGAAGCTAATAAGACTTTGAGGACTTTTGAAAGTAGACTAGGCCAAGGGTCCGTGTGGGCTGGGGTGAACTATTGTGACCTGAGTTTAAAATGTCCCACACAGGCTTGTATTTTGAGTGCTTAGTTCTCAGTTCATGGAACTGGGAGACAGATCTTTGGATGTCTCTCCCCCACCCCCTCTACGGTGATATAAACTGTTCTATGTCACATCTTCCCTATCATGATAAACTGAAACTACTTTTCTCTTAAGTGGTTTGTGATGAATATTTGTCCATACCAATGCAAAAATATCTAACCAATACACCTTCTGAGTCATTCAAAGATAGGCAATAATAATAATTTAAAGTAGATACTTGAGATTACGATTTCTACCCTTTTGAAAACACTGGATCATTAACTATCACAGCTACCAAATTTTTTTGCATAATTTATTGTACATAATTTTATAATACAGAACTACTTCAATTCTAGAAGTAATTCCTGAATAGCACTCAAATAAAAGGGTAATTTTTATGTTTTTGTTCCCTTCAAATCTTTGTAATGTTCTTTTCTTTCTTTTATCCCTTGAGGTTGAATCAACCATCCAATGCTAATGAACTCACTTTTTAAAACAATTACTCCCATTCACCCTCTTCCCTCTTAACATACTCCCTGGGCTGTGTTTCACAGAACAAGCCCAGGTCACTGGATTCCTTCCAACAGATATCAATACATTATTTCTCTTCCAGTTATATATATATATATATTGGATTTACATTCATCTGTCTAACCCCTGTAACTGTTCTTTAGTATTCCCAAGATTCTTTTCAGTTTTTCATTTTTCTTTCTTCTTCTTTTTTTTAAATTATCTTTATTTTATTTTTTTTTTTTACAGCCCAGTCATTATCTCCCTCCAGGTCTGCCCTCCAATAGTTCCTTATACCATTCCTCCTGCCGTGTCTCCAAGAGGATGTCCCCACCCTGCCACTCCACCCCCACCTCATTCCCCTGCCCCATCTCCACCCTCCCAACCTGCCAGGCTTCCCCACTCCCTGGGCCCTCAAGTCTCTGGAGGATTAAGTACATCTTCTCTTACTGAGGCCAGACCAGGCAGCCCTTTGCTGTATATGTGTTGGAGGCCTCATACCAGCCCTGTGTGCTGCCTGATTGGTGGCTCAGTGTCTGAGTGATCTCCGGGGTCCAGGTTAGTTGAGATTTCTGGTCTTCCTATGGAGTCACCCACCTCCTCAGCTTTTTCCAGCCTTTCCCTAATTCAACTGTCTTGGTCAACTGCTTGGGCCTCTCTGTGGGCAGCTATGCTAGGCTCCAGTCTGTAAGCACACCATAGCATCAGTAATAGCATCAACTCTTGGAGCCTCCCCTTGAGCTGGATCTCAATTTGGGCCTGTCACTAGACTGCCTTTCTCTCAGTCTCTTCTCTATTTTTGTCCCTGCAGTTCTCTTAGACAGAAACAATTCTGGATCAGAGTTTTTGACTTGGGATAGCAACCCCATCCCTCCACTTGATGCCCTATCTTTCTTCTGGCAGTAGACTCTACAAGTTCCTTCTTCCCACTTTTGGGCATTTCATCTAAGGTCCCTCCCTTTGAGTCCTGAGAGTCTCTCACCTCCAAGGTCTCTGGTACATTCTGGAGGGTCCCCACAATTCCTACCTCCTGAGGTAACCTGTTTCTATTCATTCTGCTGGCCCTCAGGGCTTCACTTCCCCCCTCCCCCGCATCCCAATACCTGATCATGTCCCCTTTTCCTCTTTCCCTCCCTTCTACCATTCAGGTTCCTCTCTCCCTCCCTCCCTTTGCCTCCCAAAATTGCTTTCTTCTCCCTCCTGAGTGGGATTGAGGCATCCTCACTTGGGCCCTTTGGGGGCTTATTAACTTTCTGGAGTTCTGTGGATTTTATCTTGGGTATTTTGTACTTTTTTGACATATTAGTGAGTATGTACCATGCATGTCCTTTTGAGTCTAAGTTTCCTCACTCAGGATGATATTTTTCTAGTTCCATCCATTTGCCTGCAAAACTTGAGATTTTAATAGCAGAACAGTATTCCATTGTGTAAATGAGCCACATTTTCTGTATCATTTCTTCCATTGTGGGACATGTGGGTTGTTTCTAGCTTCTGGCTATCACAAATAAGGTCTCTTAGTGGGACAGTGCCCATGTGGCAAGGTGGGGCACCTATACCACTCTTGGACATATATACAAAAGATGCACTTACATGCATACCCATTACAATTTCTTAATCTTTTATTGTCAAGAGTAGTTTTCACTATCCTGTTTTTTTTGTCATTCCAGATCAATTTTCAAATTGTTCTTTCTAACTCTATGAAGAATTGAGTTGGAATTTTTATGGGGATTGCATTGAATCTGTAGATTGTTTTCAACAAAATTGCCATCTTTACTATATTAATTCTGCCAATCCATGAGCATGGCAAATCTTTCCATCTTCTGAAATCTTCAATTTCTTTCTTCAGAGACTTAAAGTTCTTGTCATACAGATCTTTCACTTGCTCAGTTAAAGTCACACCAAGGTATTTTATATTATTTGTGACTATTGTGAAGGGTGTTGTTTCCCTAATTTCATTCTCAGCCTGTTTATCCTTTGAGTAGAGTAAGGCCACTGATTTATTTGAGTTAATTTTATACCCAGACACTTTGCTGAAGTTTTTTTTTTTTTTTCTTAATCAGGCTTAGGAGTTTTCCCATGGAATTTTCAGGGTCACTTAAGTATATTATCATATCATCTGCAAATAGTGATATTTTGACTTCTTCCTTTCCAATTTGTATCCCTTTGACCTCCTTTTATCATCTAATTGCTCTGGCTAGGACTTCGAGCACTATATTGAATAGGTAGGGAGAGATGGGAAAGCTTTGTCTAGTCCCTAATTTTAGTAGGATTGCTTAAAGTTTCTCTCTGTTTAGTTTGATGTTGGCTACTGGCTTGCTGTATATTTCTTTTACTATGTTTAGGTATGGATCTTGAATTCCTGATCTTTCCAAGACATTTATCATGAAAGGGTAAACTAAATTTTGTCAAATGTTTTCTCAGCATCTAATGAAACAATCACATGGTTTTTTCCCTTTTAGTTTGTTTATACAATGGATTACATTGATGGATTTCCATATATTGAACCATCCCTGCATCCCTGGGATGAATCCTACTTGATCATGATAGATGGTCATTTTGATGTGTGCTTGGATTCAAGAATTTTATTGAGTATTTTTGCATCAATATTCATAATGGAAATTGGTCTAAAGTTCTCTTTCTTTGCTGGGTCTTTGTGTGGTTTAGTTATCAGAGTAGTTGGGGCTTCATAGAATGAGTTGGGTAGTGTTCCTTCTGCTTCTATTTTGTGAAATAGTTTGAAGAGTATCGGTATTAAGTCTTCTTTGAAGGGCTGATAGAACTTGACACTAAGAGAACTTCTAGTGGAATCACCATCCCTGACCTCAAGCTGTACTACAGAGCAATTGTGATAAATAAAAAAAAAAAACAAAAAACAAAAAACAAAAAAAAAAACCTACATGTACAGTGACAGGCATGTAGATCAATGGAATAAAATTGAAGACCCAGAAATGAACACGCACACCTATAGTCACTTGATCTTTGAAAAAGGAGCTAAAACCATCCAGTGGAAAAAGGACAGCATTTTCAACAAATGGTGCTACTTCAACTGGCAGTCAACATGTATTAGAATGCAAATCAATCCATTCTTATCTTCTTGTACAAAGCTCGAGTCCAAATGGATCAAAGACCTCCACATAAAACCAGATACATTGAAACTAATAGAAAAAAAAGTGGGGAAAAGCCTGGAGCACATAGGCACAGGGGGAAAATTCCTGAACAGAACACCAATAGCTTATGCTCTATGATCAAGAATTGACAAATGGGACCTCATAAAACTGCAAAGTTTCTGTAAGGCAAAAGACACTGTCAGTAGGACAAAACAGCAATCCATTCTTATCTTCTTGTACAAAGCTCGAGTCCAAGTAGATCAAAGACCTCCACATAAAACTGGGTACAGAGCTAAACAAAGAATTCTCAACTGAGGAATATCAAACGGCTGATAAGCACCTAAAGAAATGTTCAATATCCTTAGTCCTCAGGGAAATGCAAATCAAAACAACCCTGAGATTCTGCCTCACACCAGTCAGAATAGCTAAGAACAAAAACTCAGGTGACAGCGATGCTGGTGAGGATGTGGAGGAACACTCATCCATTGGTAATGGGATTGCAAGCTGGGACAACCACTCTGGAAATCAGTTTGGCGGTTCCTCAGAAAATTGGACATAGTACAACCAGAGGACCCAGCTATACATCTCCTGGGCATATACCCAGAAGATGCTCCAACATGTAATAACCACACATGCTCCAGTATGTTCATATCAGCCTTATTTATAATAGCCAGAAGCTGGAAAAAAACCCAGATGTCCTTCGACAGAGGAATGGATACAGAAACTGTGGTACATCTACACAATGGAGTACTACTCAGCTATTAAAAACAACGAATTTATGAAATTCTTAGGGAAATGGATGGATCTGGAGAATATCATCCTGAGTGAGGTAAACCAATCACAAAAAACCACACATGGAATGCACTCAACTGATAAATGGATATTAGCCCAGAAGCATGGAATACCAAAGGTACAATTCACAGACCACATGAAGCTCAAGCAAAAAGGAGACCAAAGTGTTGATACTTCCGTTCTTCTTAGAAGGGGGAACAAAATACCCATGGGAGAAGATACAGAGATAAAGTGTGGAGCAGCGATTGAAGGAAAGGCCAAACAGAGATTGCCCTACCTGAGGATCCATCCCATATACAGTCACCAAACCCATACACTATCGTGGATGCCAACAAGTACTTGCTGACAAGAGCCTGATATAGCTGTCTCCTGAGAGGCTCTGCCAGTGCTTGACAAATACAGAGGTGGATACTCTCAGCCAACCATTGGACTAAGCACCTGGTCCCCAATGGAGGAGCTAGAGAAAGGACCCAAGGAGCTGAGGGGGTTTGCAACCCCATTGAAGGAATAACAATATGAACCAACCAGTTCCTCCAGAGCTCCCAGGGACTAAACCACCAACCAAAGAGTACACATGGAGGGACCCATGGCTCTAGCCACATATGTAGCAGAGGATGGCCTTGTCGGCCATTGGTGGGAGGAGAGGCCCTTGGTCCTGTGAAGGCTCAATGCCCTAGTATAGGGAAATGCCAGGACCTGGAAGCGGGAGTGGGTGGGTGGTGAGCAGGGGCAGGGGGATGGGATGGGGGGTTTTCAGAGGGGAAAACAGGAAAGGGGATAACCTTTGATATGTAAATAAAGAAACTATCTAAAAAAAAAAGTTCTTAATCTTTGTCCTTTCACTTGATGTATACTATAATTTAGACCTGGAATAACCCCCTCCAAAAGTCTATATATTAAAAGTTTGATCCTCAGACTACTAAGATATAATGAAAAGAACCTCATTGGGAAGGACCTCATGAGAAGGCTTCAAGTCATTGGACGTGTGCACTTCAGGGAACAATGGATGATCCTAACTATTTCCCCTTTCTGTCCCTTGTCACCAAGCCAAGAGTTGGCTGGTTTTGTTCTTCCGTGTGCTACTCTTTTTTCATTAGAGAGACATCACTTCCTTGTCAAATTGGGTGTCTCAAGCTGTACGTCACAATTAGTCTTTTCTACTTATTGACTGATTATCTCAGGTATTTATTATGTCACTAACACAAAGTGTCATATCTCATTGTAGCATCAGCAGTTACTGCTGGGGCTAGTCAGCCATTCAAGCTTTTTATTTATTTATTTATTTATTTATTTATTTATTTATTTATTTATTTGGTTTTTCGAGACAGGTTTTCTCCATATAGTCCTCGCTGTCCTGGAACTCACTCTGGTAGACCAGGCTGGCCTCGAACTCAGAAATCCACCTGCCTCTGCCTCCCAAGTGCTGGAATTAAAGGTGTGCACGACCACCATCTGGCCCAATAATCTTAAAAATAAATATTGGCTCCTGGGAGAACAAAAGATATGCTGTAGTTCACTGTTCTTTATGAATAAACTGGAAGGAAAGAGAGAGTTTCTGTGACCATATTCCAATTCTGGGAGGGTTGAAGAGCCAAAATGGATGTGAATTCCAAGAAACTGGGGAAAAGCTGAAAAGAGACAAAGTCACAGAATTTCCATCAAACATTGTTTGAAATCTTTGGAATAATTGGTCACCTTGAGCAGCAGGTTATCTTTCTGAATTTAACAACTCATGAGGTAAAACTGGGCTCTCTGCAGTCTATCTGGATTCCACTGGTGCAGGACATAATCAGTTACCTGCACAGGGCCAGGTGCATCTTGCAGAGAGCTTAGGAGATTTGGGAAATAAAATTGGTTTCACAGTTTTAATCATAGCACTCATGCAATTTAGTATTTTTGTAAAGGATGCTATTTTTAAAATTATAGGTCAGCATCAAGTTTTCGCACAGTTGGATTTTTTTTTTCTTGGTCCATTATGTTGAACTTGCCTTTGAGAAGGTTTGACTATGACATATCTTCAGTTTGTGATCTTCTGTTCTGACATTTTGAGAGCTGTAACTAAGATTATAATGTGGAAGAATATGGTAGGCGCAGGTGAATGATATTTTTAGATTCCTCATTCTCGTGCTGATCGTCTAAAGAGCACCAACATATATAGCCTAAGATTATAAAACGCATTTAGAGTTTTGCATTTTTTCCGCTGATAATGTCTTTGATAGTGGCGATGCTAAACAGCGCCCAGTTCCTTTAGTCTATAAGGAAATGTGAGTGCCATTATACTAGACGGAACCTACATCTCAGCCCTTGATTCTTCCTCTAAGTTCTGCATAGTTTCCTAGTCCTGTACAGTAACATGGAAACGTATTTCCAAGCTGTATAGATAAGTAGTATATAGAACACACATGTAGCGATGCCTTTGGAAAGAAAAATATTTTAAAACAAATTACATTAAAAAAAATTAAGCTTTGTTGTATTCCTAGTTCCGATACTTGTTAATGTATACTTATGTTAAATTGCTAGTCTCCATTTTTTTCCTTCACTATATGTGGACAATACTACTTCCTTCCTAAAGCTAATAGGAGGATAAAACAAGACAATAAACATAAGAAGTCTATGACTACTATATTCCCTGATAGAGTCAAAACAGATTAGTTATCTTTTTACCATTAAGAGCATTCCTGACTTCCACATTTAGTTACTGAAACCAGTTTGGAAACACGGATTGGTGTTTTAGATCATTATTTGTTTTTTATTGACTGAGACTCTCATACCTTTACACTATAGGCTTTGATCGAGTTCGCCCCTCATCCCCTCTTTTCCAACTCTTCTTTGATCCCCGCCATCACTCCTCCCTCCCCTTCCATGTATATTCTCTTTGAGAAAAACAAAACTCCCGGGATTCATTTGTCACTACCAGCATGTATATGTGTGCAAGGTCAGCTACAGGAGTGTATCATCTCAGGAACCTAATCCCAGAAGAAAACTGGCTTTCCCTCTCCCATCATCAGCCATCATCTGTCCCACTCATCTGCCAGAAGTGATGCTGCCTGGCCCTCGCTTCCTTTCATGACAGAATTTTGTCTGGCCTGATCTAGCGTAGGTCTTGTGTGTGCAGTCCCAGTTACGGTCATGTGTATGTACAACTGGTCTGTTGTGTCTAAAAAAAATACTCTCTTGTCGTAGTCACTTATGCCTCTGGTTCTTAAAATCCTTCAACCACCTCTGCAATGAGCCGTGGATCTTGGAGGAAAAGGTGTTATGGAGAGGTCCCGTTTATAAATGAGCACTCTGTGCTCTCTCATTCTCTGCTTACTGACCAGTTGGGGTTCTCTGTACGAATCACTATCTAATGAGAATAGAAGCTTCTCTCTGGATGAAGTAGTTATTTAGAGGCAGAGAACTGTGTGGAGGCAGAGATGTCTGTAGATAAAAATTTATCAAACGCAACAGAAATTAATTCACAAAAGTATAGGGAAATTTTGAAATAAAAGCATACCTTCTAGTTAGGCATTTTCCTTATTAAGGTGATCAAAACAGATCATCTGAGTGACAGAACATACACTCCTACAACACACTTGGAAACACAAAGGCAGTATGTGGGGCCTAGATTCCCACTTTATAAATAGTTCCTTAAGCAGAATCCTATGCCACCAAATTCCAAAAAGCAAACAGCAAAACCAGGCTCGGCTCACAGGAAACACAGATGTCTTCCGAAGAGCAATAATCAAACAACCAAAGGTCTTGTACATGGTGGCTGAGAGCTTCCATAACTCAATGTCTCTAACTCAGAAGGAGCACCGCCCCCCCCCCCATGCACTAAATGCTGCCTAATGCTAGTTATCAAAAGGAATGTAACAGTGAACAAATCATTCTCTAATCAAGTGCATGTGATAGAAAATGTATTTTTAATACTTCTGTGTCGATCATTTTGTGGGAGAATTTTTTTTCACCCGATATAACAAGTGATTATCAATCTGATACAAAGGAATTTGAGTAGGAATGTGTGAGACTCTCAGCATCCCTACAGCATCTGACCCAAGATTACCTTTTTACAGAGCACAGCACTGGGTGGAAAGAGTACATGACAGTGGTTGAAGGAGATGGCTTCCCTCCCTTAAATCATATTCTCCACTCAAGGTGTATTTGTCTCCTTCAAGGCAGACACACAATGATACCTCAGTGAGTTAATCGATGTTTAGTAGGAGGATAATTTTCCACTGCTCATTTTAGACAAAGTGCTGTATCGTTTAGAGAGCTTGGGAGATACTTTGCAGACGAATCTCACCTATTTGACAGGTAGAAAGCAGCAATAAACGTACCCTGCTGCAATTTCATTACATTTTTAGGTTTGTTATCCTTCTCATCATCTTTGTGGAGGCTTCTCCTGCGGGTCATTAAGATAGCATTCACTAAGCTCCCACAACTCCTAAACTTATCCAGAACTTCTAAATATAGAAGGCTTTGATTTGTTGCTGCTTGATAAACACAGGCTCCAAGACCATCTGGAGGCAAAACCTATATTAATATAGAGAATTTTAGTGGGAAAATATCAATTTCGTTGTCACAGTTTAAGTATACATATTTTGTATTATAGGATACCTGTTATACTTTTTGTATTATCTCTGTCGACTCTGAAAAATTTTGCACTCTGGCATACATTTGGCCCCAGTGGATTCTTTTTTAATGTTGAATTATAACAGATATCTCTTTATATGTGGTGCAGAAATAGATCTTCTAATTAATTGTTCAAGTATCAGACTATGTTACTCAACAGTACATAAAAGCATGCTATCTAAAGTTCAAAAAGTGAAACAAATAAAGCTGCCAATTCAGCTTTTATTATATTATATTTCAAAGAACATCAGATTCACACTGATGGGAACCAGCACCACACACTAGGCCCAAGCAGTTCCATGTAAGAGGTTTAATTGAGAGGGAGAGAGGGGGCAGTAGTGCGGAAAGAGAGAGGAGGGAGAGAGAGAGCGAGAAAGGAATGTTCCTTGTATTTATATGACTGCTGACATATAGCCAGGTAAAGGTTGGAGGCGATTCCAATGGATTCTGGGAATATGGCGGCCGTTGCTCTGGCAACAGGTCTCTGAGACCCGCCCATGAGTCACCTCAGGCTTTGGATGCTAACACACACTATGCACAGTCAAGCAAAAATTAACTCCTGGACTCAGAGGAATGTGGATGGATTCACTAACCTCTCAAAATGGCACCCCTGAGAGACGACTAATTATGTTCCTGCTAAGCGTACTGACATGTTGACCATAGTGGAGTAGGGATGCTTCCATTTGCTGGTTTAGGACACTCAGAGAAATTAGTAGCCACTTTCTAGAAGCTATGGGTGAAAGTTAGTTTAGTTGGCATTGGAACTAACTTTAAAGAATAACTTATTTTATATTGGCTGTTGCTTTGGGATGTGATTAGTTATCCTCACAAAATTCTGGATTTTTTTTTTTTAATTTTTTAAGACAGGGTTTCTCTATGTAGCCCTGGCTATCCTGGAACTAACTCTGAAGACTAGGCTGGTGTCTAACTCAGAGATCTGCCCACTTCTTTTTTATTATTATTATTAGATATTTTCTTTATTTACATGTAAATTTCTCCTTTCCCATTTTCCCCTCCAAAAACAAACAAACAAACAAACAAAAACAACAAGAACAAACCCCTGTTGCTTCTCCCCTCCCCATGCCTGTCACTCCACCCTCTCCCACTTATTGGCCCTGGCATTCCCCTACACTGGGGCACAAAACCTTCACAGGGCCAAGGTCCTCTCCTCCAACTGATGATGGAATTTGCAATCCTCTACTATACACATGCTGCCAGAACAGTCAGTCCTACCATGTATAGTCCTTTGTTGGTGGTTGAGTCCCTGGGAGCTCTGAGGGTACTAGTTAGTTCATATTGTTGTTTATCTTAAGGGGCTGCAAACCCTTCAGCTCCATAGTTCCTTTCTCTAACTCCTTCATTGGGGACCCTGTACTCAGTTCAATGGATGGCTGTGAGCCTCTAGATCTGTGTTAGTCAGGTACTGTCAGAGTCTCTCAGGAGATAGCTATATTTAGGCTGGCTTGTCCTTCCTTCAGTCTCTGCTCCATAGTTAATCTCTGACACTCTTTCCATGGGTATTTGGTTCCCTCTTTTAAGAAGGAACGAAATGTCCACCTTTTGATCTTCCTTCTTCTTGAGTTTCTTGGGGTTTGTGGAGATCTGCCCACTTCTACCTCCTAAGAATTGAAATTAAAGGTGTGGGTCCCAACTCCTAGGTTTTTTTAACCTCATAACATTAAATTCTTCATCCTCTCTAATTTTCTGTAGATTGTCTAGTTTTAGCATGTTCCTTCTTAGCATGTAAATAATATGTTCTCAGTATTGTACCATATATACTGAAAGTTTCTAATCTAATGACGAGAATAATCACACACCTGACTGCCAAGCCTATTTGCTCCATTTGAGAATAACTTTAAATGTGAAGAAATTCAGGATCGTTCCACAGCCCTGATGACTCTTGTCACCCATCCTAATAAACCACCACTTGGGCCTCATGTACAAATGAAAAGCATAGGCGACCTTTAGAATTATATTAACTACTTAAATATCTGTAAAACCATAGAGCCTACGAAGGCTAAAACCAGCTAGGACTGAAAGTCTCCAGGAGACCTATAACTTCAAAAAGAAATAGCGGCTCCCAGGGAGTACCTGGCTGAGCAGGCTGAGTGGACCATCCTCCCTGGTCCAAAACTCTGGCCTCTTCTCCTGCCTGATTCTTTACATCTTCTGTGGCCTTCCATATATCTCATACCTAAGTGCATACAATCAAATGTACTCGATAAAAGTAGCCTCTATTTCCTAAGCATTTAACACATGTCCTCCATGGAATATACATCAGTATCTTCATCAATCTTTCAGCCCAACTCTCCCAAGTCACTTGCTGAGTCAAGGACTAGGAATAATCTAGTTGCATCAACTCTTTTTCCACCTTCCACAATATTTCCTTTCTCTCATTCTAACTGAGATTCCCTCACCTGATGTAGCAAATGTTAATGGAATACCAAGTCTGCCCCACTCTTGTGAGACACTGAAGCCAAGATAGAATTATGAGCATGAGATATTTATAGAAAGAAGAGCCTGAACTCCTGTGTAAAGGAAAGACGGGAGGAATCAGGAAGCATGGGCACAGCAGAGCATCCCAACTGGAGTACATACCTGTTACCTGAGAATAATGGGTGATATGCAGGAAGGAAGGTCCTCTGGGAGAATTTGACTAGATCATAAGAAGAGTACACGCATCAGGCAAAAGTGACCTTGGGCAGGGACCTGCCCCATGCCTTAGTTACTGGTGAAGGACAACTCTGAGAATGTGGCCTCGGTGGGGCAGCTAGAGACGATTAAGGAAACTCTTCTGGCATCTTCTCTCTTGAAGCATATGGATGGCTGCCAGAGTTCTTACGCTATATCAGAATGTGATTTAAGGAGGGTGTTCGTTAGTTGTCCTGTTGCTGTGATAAAGTACCTGACAAAAGCAACTTAAGGGGAAAAAAATGAGTTTACTTTGGTTCATGGTTTGAGAGTACTGTCCATTAAGCTGGGAGGAACCTGAGGCTACAGCTCACATTAAATGCACAATCGGGAAGCAGAGAGTGAGGAATGCTTGTTCTCAGGTCACTTTCGCCTTTTGATTCAGTACAGGGCCATGTACAGGAGCTGCTCACTCTTTCTTTTCCTCTAAAGATGTGTTAGTCCTTAAGAGTCTATTCTTTAAACTTTTTTATTAAAAACATAAATAACTCTGAAAAGAGAAAGAACTGGAGTACTGGTCATTGAACAAGTTATCGTCGTCTGTCTTCCTTTACGATGGCAATATCCCCACATCTGAGTCACTTCTATAGAATAGACGTTTGTTTGGCTTGTTGTTCTGGACATCACGAAAGCCAAGAACACAGTGCCCTGCATCTGACAAGAGCCTTCTCGCTGCACTGTAAAGTGGCAGAAGGAATCAACTGCAGGGCAGAATCCATGCTTGCACTTCCTATAAAGTCACAAATATCATCATGAAAGTCTCACTCTAGTGCTCCCTTACACTCCTGATCACCTTCCAAAGTCCGTATCTCTAGCGACACGAGACTTTGGAAATAAGCTTCCATTACACGAGCCCCTAGGGAATACATCGTTAGTGCAAAACAGGAGGTAGACAAAAACTTGCTACATGTAACGCAATGGAACTCTAACTTCTCTGAGCTGGAGGAAGGTAACAAATGTTAAGACAGAAAGGGGCACAGAAAGGGGTAGATATATGCCAAAACCAACACCAAGATGTGGGCCTACATGGTCTGTAAGACTCTCAGATCTTATCCTTGACGTTTATAATACTATGTGAAATGTTTTCCTTTTATAAGGGTGTCTTGTGCCTTGCTTTAATCTAGACTGGCTTTCTTTCTCACTATGTCAACCCATAATTCAAGTGGTTTTTGTGCTCACTACCATTATTGTGAAAAGCCGAAACATGTGACCAAAGATGAAAAGTGTGTACGTCAGCTTCTCCGTGAGTATGATAGCAAGCATTGCGAAGGACTGAGAACATCGATCAGTTGTTGTTGCAGGAAGGCACGAGTTCAGAATTCCAATGCCCACATTAAAAAGCTGAGTGCAGAGCCTTTGCACCTGTCATTCCAGCTCCCGGGAAGCAAAGGCAGAAGGATCCCTAGGGCTTGCTTGCTAGCCAGTCTAGCTGAATCAGTGAACTAGAGGCTTAGTAAGAGACCACCACCCCACAAGAAAAGACAGAATAGCAACTGAGGAAGATTCTCAACATCATCCTTTGACCTTCTTTACATTCATGCACATCTGTGCACATACACAAGCACATACATTCATGACTTCACACAGACATGCATGCATACACACCTATGAACATACACACACACACACACACACACACACACACACACACACAAGGTGTTGGTATTCTGAGCCATCATCTCTGAGCACAATAATTAAACCTTTCACTTTTCTTTCTTTAAGGGTTCAATGAATGTTGCTGCATTTGCATTATTAGCACTAGTGTCTTCATTTCCTTTAGCAAATCCTCACACACTAAATAGGAAGGTTCGGGCTCGTGTGAAAAGGCAGTGTGCCACAGTAGAATGCCCATACTCTGTATAACAGATCCCCTCTACTGATCTCTGTTGAGGGCCTGTAAAAAGAGAAAATAGACGGGAGAAGGGGAAGGACATTCTGTTGTGGGACGAAAGACAAAGAATTCCCATTTTCCTGCCCAGACCTACCTACGGGAACTAGTGAACAAAGAAGCAGCCCAGTCTGGTTATAAACCAAGCTGGATGTGCCCAGCTCAGAGATTTCAGAAGTCAATATGGTCAAGTGTGCCACCCAGCTTAACATCCTATCCTCCAGGGGGGTCAGAAAATATTGCTCGGACCTAAGGAGAAACACTCCAATTAGTTCCTTGCAGTGTAATCACTGACGTGGAGCAGGGCCTCTTATGAACATAATGAAGATCATCACCCTAACCTCCTGGGTACACAATTCTCTACCTGTTGCCATGGCAAAGGAGCGAGATGTAAGCCTCTGGTTAAAATGAATAGCTTTGTATGAAATAATCAGGTTACCGGGAGGTTTCACCGGTGTCTCACCATCTTTCCTGTAATACTCTGAGCCGGGATCTCAAAATGCAACCCTGAAATGCAGTGTTTCTTATGGATACGGTAACGGAATCAATCTTCTGTCATCAGTCTCTTGAATTTTTTTCAATAGTAGGAATTTGCTTTAATAATTCTAAATATTTTTTAAAATTTATTGTCAGCGATGAAAAATACATTGACAGGCACTAGGAGCTTGAATTATACTTGCCCTGTCTGAGGTTTGCCTTTTGGTAATAAGGTTTTTAGTTGCTTGATTCAACACAGAAAACCCAAGTTGAATATGAAACTAGGAAGTAAAATTATCAGACGAGTGTTCGATGACCTGGAGACAGTCAACCCAGCATCAACTTTGATAAACCGTTGCCTAAATGCTGCAAATTTTCCGAGAAAAATCTCCAAGGCTGATATGACTGCAATCTCTCTACAGAAGAACAATGTGTTTGGGAAAGCTTGTTTCCTTCTTTACTCTAGCTGCTTAAACAAAAGATCCACTGCAATCTAGAAAATGGGGTTTTTTTTCCATTTGAGTTATTTATTCATAGCCCAGAAAGCTTTCCTGCGGCAGTGCCCTTGTTAGTAGCTTGACAAGCAAGACTCTTTGGTTTCTGCTGGCTCCTGACACAGGAGTCTGCTGAAATCATCAGTAACATGTGTTTTAATTAGATGCCTTTTGAAAGTGGGCAGAGAGAAAGCATGCCCGTGTTCTCCTATCCTGTGCAAGTCTCTTTGATGTCTACATGACTCACTCTGAAAATGAAGGATTTGTATGCAGTTCTCTCTTGCTGGTTACCAGTGAAATACAAGGACTGTCATTTTCTGATTTGAAATCTTTCTTTCCGTTTTAACATATTGTATACTGGTACAATCTAAAGAGACCAAAGGATTATTGCATTTTATAACTAATAATGTTTTATATATAATATACCATGTATTTTGTTTTGTTCAAAGTTCCACTGAACCAAATTATTGGCTATTTACCATTTGAAGAAGTTGATCATTCTTGGGGCTATTATTTTTGTAATAAAACCTTACTGAAATATAGTAGTATTCTCTCCACAGATGGGCCACGGGAGCAAGTGCAATTCAAAACTTGGCAGGTTCTTGGGTGCTTAACATGTATATGTTATTCCCGCACACCATGGTGTTGAAGAATGCCCACAATATTTTAATACTCAATTATTTGTTCTGTCTCAAAACTCGTTCAGATCAAAGAGAAGAATAATTTGTCTTGAAAACGAAAAAAGATTAAATGTGGTGTTTCGAAAATATATTTCCATCTGGCAATTCAGTGACTTAGACGTGTTAACTGAACACATTACAGCAGCGTGATTAAAAAAGCACTAACCGTCTGACTCCATGCTCATTCGAGGGAGTTGAAGAAGAAGCTGTTGCCCTCGGGGTTATGTTTGCTTCAGCCCTGTCTTACCCTTGTTCTGTGAGCTCAAAATGACAACCAAAGGGGGGAAAATGTGTGAGCCGTAAGATATATAGCATTACAGTTACCAGAAAACAATGTAATATTTTATAATCAATAAACATAAGTTGAGCCTAATACACATATGAATATAGGCCAGCAGTCTTTGTACCCAAAAAGCACCACTTGGTACTGTGTTATGCTTCAGAGAAATGCAGGCTAGTTGTTGAAGAGCTAGCATACGAGGAGCGATAGGAGTTACTGATTTAGAAGCGTTTACGCACTTTTTGCCCTACTGCCTGCCAAGAAGTCCCATATTTTAAGCCCCTATCTGTCTATTCCCCAGCTGTTCAAATATATGAAGATAGCTAATCTCTACCAGATTGGTTCTCACACAGATCTTGACCTTTTTATTGTTGGGTGAAACAGAAATAGGAAAGCAGAACTAATCAAGTGGAGAGCCTAGTGATTTTAAGACAAACACTCTGGAAATAACTCCTTGCCTCCCCAGATCAAGAAATAAAAAGCTACCAGCGACCGCAGGAGCTTTTGCCTGCTCTGGCTCAGCCATACTCCTGCCTTCCTTGAGTACAACCAGCAACTGCTCACCATGGTCATCACATCCTTGAGTTTCATTGTGACTTTGTAACATGGATGCCCAGTCCAGGAAACTAGAATTATGCTGAATTTTGTATCTGTTACATCACTTTTACATTGCAGGTTGCCCCAGTCTATTTTATTTATTTATACTCTCAATGTATCTATAACAGATCAGAAAAATCGTGCTTGCGGTTCAGGCGTTACTGGGTCCTGGCTACCGTAGCATGGTCCTCTGAACTCTGTGTTTGCTTCAGATTCTTAGTCGAGCTGATCCTGATCGGTTACCCGATAAGGCGGGGCCTAGCAGTGCCTTTCCTCAACACTCACAGACTAGACTGTGGCTTACGTGTTTTGGTAGCAGCAGCCTTTGACTCTGAGTGCAGAAATCAGGGTGAGCAAGGTCCAGGCCTGGCCAGATTCTGCCAACTACCGATTTCATGTGGTCTATGAACCCAGCCAGGCTTTTCATT
Source organism: Montemys delectorum (assembly GCA_019843815.1). NCBI lineage: Eukaryota > Metazoa > Chordata > Mammalia > Rodentia > Muridae > Montemys > Montemys delectorum. Next base: position 54,173 of record JADRCD010223518.1, read on the forward strand.
TGAAAAGTTTCTATGGCTGCTTGCTTACTCGGGTGGCAGGAAATCCACTGTCTGAAACCCATATCTTACTTCTAGACATGATTTACCTATTAGAACCTAAACCATCCCTGTTTGAAGACTCGTTAGACGTTTCGGATATCTATATAGGAGTGGTTCAGTAGAGAAGTCCCTGAGAAGGATTCATAGTAATGTTATGTCAGAGTTCTCAAATGTTTACAATTTATTGGACCCCGGGGCACAGGAAGATTTTCATCTTAGAAGTCTTTTTTTTTTCCCTGAAATTTTTAGATAATTCTAATTTAAAAACATTTTTTAATATTTTCTAACATAAAACTATGACTTTTTGAAAGGTGTGATTAATTTTTGTTTTATTTTATTATTATCTTTTAATTTATTCACTTTACGTTCTAATCACTGCCGCCCCCAATCCAGTCACCCGGTCCCACAATCTTTCCACCCATCCCTATTCCCTTCTCCTCTGAGAGGCTGGAGGCCCCCCCTCCTCCCCGGGTATCCTCTCACCCTGGCACTTCAAGTCTCTGTGGGGCAGGGCACATCTGTCTCCTACTGAGGCCAGACAAGACAGCCCAGCAAGAAGAACACATCCCACACACAGGCAACAGCTTTTGGGATAGCCTCGGCTCCAGTTGTACAGGACCCACGTGAAGACCAAGCTCCACATCCGCTGTGTATATGCAGGGAGCCTAGGTCCAGCCTGTGTATGTTCTTTGGTCTGTGCTTCAGTCTCTGAGAGCCCCCAAGGGTCCAGGTTAGTTGACTCTGTTGATCTTCCTGGGGAATTCCCATCCCCCTTTGGGACCTGCAATGCTTCCCACCACTCTTGTGCCGGAGTCTCAAAGCTCCATCCACTGTTTGGCTGTGGGTGTCTGCATCTGTTGGAGCCAGCTGTTGGGTGGAGCTTCTCTAAGAACAGCCATGCTAGACTCCTATCTGCAAACACACCTTGAGTATCACTAACAGCGTCAGGGATTGGTGCTTGCCCGTGGGATGGGTCTCTAGTTGGAATGGCTATTGGTTGGCTGTTTCCTCAGTCTCTGCTCCATCCTCTGTGCTTGCATTTCTGTAGACAGAATAAATTTGGGGTCAAAATTTTTGTAGGTAGGATGGTGTCCCTATCACTCCACTGGGGCTCCTGCCTGGCTACAGGAGGTACCTCTTTAGGTTCCATACCCCCAATGCTGTGAGTCCCAGCATTGATTCTGGGCACCTCCCCTATCCCAGGTCTTTGGCACGTTTCCTAGATACCTCCCAACCCAAGTCACATGATCTGTTTGTGTATCTGTGTATACAAAGAATTTTCTCTTCTCCCTCCCACCCCCCCTTGTCTCTCTCTCTGTACATGGCCTGGGTATGTAGCCTAGTCTGGCTTAAAGTTCACTGTCTTCCTGCCTCAACTTTATAGACATGTACCGCCACAGCCCTGGTTTTGCTTTGTCTTTTCAAGTCCTGTACTGCATTGTTCTGAACACTCCCTTGTTTGTAGCATGCAGAGATTTAATGGGGACTCTCTTTTATTTCCAGGAACCATTTCTCTTTTTTCTTTGCTTTACTTGTTTGTTTTGTTTTTTTGAGACAGTGTTTCTCTGTACAGCTTTGGCTGTCCTGAAATTCACTATGTAGATCAGGGCTGGCCCCCAACTCATAGAGATCCACCTGCCTCTGCCTCTTGAGTGCTGGGATTAAAGGTGTGCACCACTGCCAACCAGCTCTCAGGAAATCACTATTAAACACTAGAATCTAGTATTCCATTCCTCGGCTAGATTCAGATTATCTTCTTTTGAATTACGTTGTTGTCAGATAGACCGTTCTGTCTTCCATATTAATCACTTCCATTCATAACCCTTTGTTTCTTTTCTTGGCTATTTTTATTGTTAAAGTATTTCTCCTTTTTCTCTTTCTTATTTAGGTATTATGCACGGTCACTTGGTGGTTTTTATTCCTTCTAATTTAGGCTTCCCATCTTCCCCAGTACTCTCAGCCGTGTGTGTTCTGGTTTCTAACTTCTGTGATACTGAACAGGGGCCTGAACTTGGTTGGTGAAAGTTGGGCCCACATTCCTTAAGAAGACAAGAAAGTAATCTAGAAAGAAAAGAAGAAGACATGGTAAAACCAGAGACATAAAAGGAGCTGGGGAAAGATCTTGAACCATGGGACATTCATTCAAAGGAAAGGAAAGACAATATTCAGAGGAGGAAAGGGACATGCTAGCAACATGGCTGGATGGATCAGCTGCACCTCATGCATTTATCCCTAATGAGAGGCAAATCAAGGCCATAATGACTTTGTGACTGACTCCACAGAGTTCTTTTGCCTCAGAACTCCATATTTTAAATTGCATACTACTCAAAGACATATCACAGAGGCAGGCGGATTTCTGAGTTCGAGGCCAGCCTGGTCTACAAAGCGAGTTCCAGGACAGCCAGGGCTACACAGAGAAACCCTGTCTCGAGAAAAAAAAAAAAAAGACATATCACAGCTTAAATCTGCATATACCACATCAGTACATAAACGGTGTGTATGTTAGAGGATGCAAGGCAGAAGATATGCAAGAGACAAGGTATATAAGGCCCTGAAAACATATATGAAAGTAATTTTAAACTCATATTATATAGACTGAGTAGGTTGTATTTATGTATTTAAGAGTGTCTGTGTGACTATGTCATGTGTATATGTGTTTGTGCATGTGTGTGTGTGTGTGTGTGTGTGTGTGTGTGTGTGTGTAAAACAGTTAATTGAAAAGGCCATTAATTTGAAAAAGATCCAGGAAGGATAAGTGAGAGGGTTTAGACAGAGGAAAGAGGAAGAAATGAAGTAATTATATCATATCTCAGTAGATTTTTGAAAATTAAAAAATGTTAAATGAAAATACATGTGTAAGTAACTCCAGAAAATTAGTTCATATAGGAAAGCTACTACATATCAAATGTGAATTGTGTCTTTATCTTGACTGTAATTCCGATATATCCTATTATTGTGGCAGATAAATTTAGGTACTTTTTAAATTTGGGGTCCTTACAATAATTTGTGACACCCTCCCTCATGACATTAGTAGGGATATTAAACATTTATCAAAATCTACCAGCTAGACAACATACCATGAGCTTCCCATGGCTTTCTTCATGACCCTTGAAGCAACCTGTGATAACTATTCATAACCATTATGAGAACTTTGAACGACAGAACACTTCTGTAAGTTCTCATAGCTGTCAAATGACACAAGCGCAGGACAGATCTCTTGTGGCCATCTTCAGAGATTCTCTTTTGATTTTGTTTTAGAATTTATTTTATTTTTGAGATCATAATGTAATTAAACCATTTCCCCTTCCCTTTCCTCCCTCCAAAGCTAATAATTTTCACCTAATGATTCAATTTATGTAACAGTTATCAATGACTTGAGTAAACATTATTCGGATCTCAGAAATACAATCAGCTTTCATTTCTCTGTAACCTTTCTAATAAAGAGAAAGACTGAACAATGTCTGAAAATAAAATAACTCACAGGAGAGCAGTGTGGGCTATGGAGTCTTGTGTCAGAGGCAGATAGCAGTAGCCTTGCCACCTGTGATAGTGTCTGTCTGATGTCCTTGACAAGGAGACATTGTGACTGGATTTCACTAACTCGATTAAGTTTCAAATGCAGCAAACACAAACAAGTCTGAGGATCTTACCTGCTCTGTTTAACTGACATAACGCATCCGCCGGGTTAATCACTGAGCTGTCGACTCTTCTGTCATGCAGATGCGTAGGGCTCACTTGCTGAGAAATGATCATGCAATTAAGATGCACAGGCAGTGCCTTAAGAAACACAGTCTTGAAGTTAGCTTCAAACGCTGGGAAAAACTAGAATTGAGATGCTGGCATTTTGGCTTTCCAAAGGCAGAAATGAAAATTTTAAATGTATGTGGCTAACGGTGTCTACCCAATAATTCAATTTATGTGACAATTACCAATGATTTGAGTAAACATTATTTGGATCTGAAAAATACTGTCAGTTTTCATCTCTCCATAACCTTCTAACAAGAAAACTGAACAATGTCTAAACATACAGAATCTAGACACTCAGTATCCATGCTACCCCATGCTTTATAGATTCTTGGAAGTTGCTTCCTTCATTCCTCAAACACTGCACTTGGCTCACATGAATATGTGCCAAATACCCCCACTCCAGTCTTCTGGGGAGACAAGAAGGCAAAGATCCCTTGTAGCTCTTCCCGTTCAATAATACATTTGTTGAGGATGAGAGGTCCAGGCTTTGACATTTTCCAACTTGTTATCTATTTAATTTCCCATCTGCTTCTTTGCCACACTGCCTTCCAAAGGAACATCTGCGTGTATGTGGGAGAAAGGAAGGAGGTTGGATGTGAGCCACCTGGGTCTGCAGTCTCAGGGCATGGGATCCAGAGGAAAGAAAGGAGAGATGTTAACAAATGGTCTGAAAGCTGAAATGAGGACAAACAGTCTGCTGAGAGCAAAACTGTGTTTCCCTTTATAGAAGAACCACATGGCCAGGCAAAGCAGGCAGTGGCATGTACAAACAGCAACAGCCGCACGTGTACAGGCAGCAGCTGGTGACGGCAAGCATCCACAGCACCCAGGGCTCACTCATTTCTTCTGCTTCCCAAGGCCCCGATGCAGTGTCCTGTTGGTCATATATGTCTTTAACCTTTTCTGGGCCAGCCAGTGTGAGCCAGGAGGTATTCTGAACATTCAGGAAACAGATGAAAAAGATACAATATTTACACCAAAGGACTTGACAAAGATTATAATATAAAATGGCAAATCCTATTCTCCAAGTAGAAAAAAATATGTTCCAAGAACACAGATAAGGGAAAAGGATTGTGGGAAAATAAATGATTATTCTATATCAGTAAAGGCAGTGAAGAGAGTAAGGTCAACATGGGAGGAAGAATAGAAATGTTGCATATCAAGATCTTTAACTTAGCTGATCTATCACTTAATGATATCTAGTGCTACCATAGTTTCATTTTTTTCTCGTGGCTGAATGAAATACCATTATGTATATATGTATTGTATTCCCTGTCCAATTATCTGTTGATGAGCATCTCAACCAGTTCTATTTTCTGACTATTGTGAATTGTGTAGCATGGTGTAAGGACTCAGAATCAATTGGATATATACCAAGAGTGATCACAACGTAGCCCTACTTTAAGACAAATACTGCATGTTCTATGCCATATGCATAGCATAGATTTAAATGTGAGTGTGTGTGTGTGTGTGTGTGTGTGTGTGTGTGTGTGTGTATGATGAAGCTAGAAAGGGGACCATATAAGAAAGAGTGAAATATCAAGGGGATGAGAGGTTAAGAAAGAGAGGATACTAGAATTATGTGTGACATGAAAGCAGAAGGGAGGGACTGAGTGGGAGGGAGAGGGAATAGCAATGGGGAAGGGCATATGAAAATGCCATCATAAAATACATTGCTTTGTATGAACAAGAAATATTTTAAAAATTTTATAGAAGACAAGTTACTGATCCTCATACCTAAGAGAGACACATAACAGCAACCCTTAGTAACTGATTTAAAATCTCAATCTCAAGAGGAAGCTCCACTCCCAGGACACAATGAAAAGACCAAAACAAAGAATAATAGGTATGGAAGAGAGTGAAGACTCTCAACTTAAAGTGCCAGTAAATATCTTCAACAAAATTATAGAAGAAAACTTCCCTAACCTAAAGAAAGTGATGCTCATGAACATACAAGAAGCCTATAGAACTTCAAATAGACTGGACCTGAAAAGAAATTCCTCCCATCACATAATAATCAAAACAGCAAATGCACTAAACAAAGAAAGAATTTTAAAAGCAGTAAGGGAAAAAGGTCAAGTAACATATAAAGGCAGGCCTATCAGAATTACACCAGACTTCTCACCAGAGACTATGAAACTAGAAGATCCTGGACAGATATCATACAGACTGTAAGAGAACACAAATGCCAGCCCAGGCTACTATACCCAGCAAAACTCTCAATTACCTTAGATGGAGAAAACAAGATATTCCATGACAAAAATTTGTTGGCTATCATCCAGTGGTCTCTCTAATTTGGTAACTGGAGAAATAGATCCAATATTGTACAATCCACACACACTTTCTACTTGTTTGTACCTGACAGTGTCTTGCTGGGTACCACTTAACGATCTTGATACTATGCTTCTCCTATCTCAGCCTCTCCATTAGTAGGATTGTTTATTTGATGGTTTTACACTATACTATGGTTTTCAGAACAGCTTACATATTTTAAAATTATTTGTACAGCCAAAAGAAACATAAACAATTAAGTTGGGAGGTGGCTTATAAGAAAACAATGAAGAGTGAGACCGATTGCTTTGCTTGATGTTTGTAACTATTGTATCAATTTTGAAGAGAACTTTATAAGTTGTTCTTTCTCTGAGATGAATGCTTTTCAAAATCATCATAGCCAATGAACCAGATTCTTACCCTCACCTAATGTCTGTGCCACCCTCCAAGCAGAACCATTGTTCATTGAAACAGCTGGTGAATAACTTCACTGATAGACCTTCTTAATACACACACCATTTCAGATAGACCATCTTAATATACACACCATTTATTAAATGAATGTAACCTGTTCTCTGTCGGCTGATAATGAAGACAGTTACTCCAGTCAAATAGCTTTGACCATAGCAGGAACTCTGTATCCAAAAATTGTACCTACAATTTGCACAGCAGAACTGTCAACTCTTAGGTTAGCTACTAGGGAGGTAAAATCCTTTGATGATGTGAGGATCATTAAAGTACAGCCTTATTACAATGAACTCCAATGTCTAAAAATTGTTCTTATTTTGGGCTTGTACCACAGTAAGAGCCAAGATTTTAAACTCTACTAAAAACAAAACAAACAAACAAACAAAAAGACTTTATCTACTTATGTTCATTTAAAAAAAACAGTAGTGATCTTTTATTTTAAAATATGCAGCTAATATGTTTGGAGTTATTTAAAATTCGTATTGAGAAAAACATGCATTTTCAGTATTGCTGCAGACAAGCATCTATATAAGACTGTTTAATTGATTGTTTTATATCAAACAACTTTTATACTACTCTTTTTTATTGTTACAATATTTTATAAATTTTAAAGACTATGACAAAATAAAAAAGGTATTGCAAGTATTGAAGGGGGGTCTCTGGGAGGAGTTGGGGTACAAAAGGGAAAGAAAAAGGTGATGTAATTCTATTTACTTAAAATATGTTTTTAAATGTTAACAAATTCAGATAAACTGAAATTATGTATCTTTCCTCATCATAATGCAATAAAACGTAAATCAATTAAAAAAAATAAACCAAAGAATCAAATAAACAAACCTCACCCTTTAAACACTGAATAAAAATAAAATAATTTGATCATCAAGCTTCACATACATAAAATCAAATCAAATCTCAATCTCTAAAAGGCTTGTCTCTCTTACCGTCCTTGTCTATGTCAAGCTCTCAACACTTCTGTCCAATATTCTTTCCCTTCTCGGTTAGAGCACTTCCTGATGTTATCATAGAGTGTCACCAGGGTACTGTGGAAGAGCATATAAAATAATGCCTATGTTGCTATGGTGGAGCAATCATAGGAAAGCAACAGTAGTCTGATTTTAATTTTCCTTAAATGTCTAGCCTTAGGGTCAGCTCTAGACAGGATCTCATTGCCATACCCTCTCCCCAAGGCTCAGGGAATATCATGTAAGACAGAGTAGAAAGAATGTAAGAGCCAAGGAATAGGGAGACGGTCTCTGAAATGTGATCTTCTGGACATGGCACGCCATCATATCATGAGTCATAGTAACCACAGGTTTGTACACAAGATCCAGCCTACCAACATTACAGCATAGTGATGGAAGAGCATTTAAGGTCCCACCTGTAGCAGAAGAGACAATGACAGCTAATATACGATAAACAATGGGGTGTAGCTTTTGTTCAGAGGGTGTGGCCACTGGCAAGTCATCACAATTCAATAATAGTTCCACACCTATGCACATGCAAGCAATGTTAATTAAAGTGCAAGGTGTTTTTAAAGACATGAAATCAGAAGGAGGATGTGTTGATCCAAATGAGCTGTGAAGCCCATAAGAGAGGGAAATGGGGGGATGTGGATTAATGAAAATGTCATATATGTATTTTTAAAGTAACTAAATTCAATGCAGTCTTTATAGAGAGAAACACAATATCAACATAATAAAAAGTTAGGATAGACATTTATCTCAAAAACACAGCACTTAAATATTAAATGAATATTTACTTTGATCGTGTGTATTTGATCATGTGTTTAAGAAGCTAAAGTAAAAAAAAAAAAGACCTGAATGTTGATGTTGGCTGACTTAAAAAAAGAAAACAAAACAAGCAAGCAAAAATCAAAACTCTGCTTTTTCTAGCTCTGACATGACAGTGACAAATATTTAGCATTTAAATGAAAAAAAATAAATAAATAAAACCTAATGCCAGTGTTGTGGCCATTGCTCGCTAAGTGTATTGTTTCTTATCTGCTCAGTGCTGTCTGCAAATGGGTGCAAACTTACCATCCTGTTGAGAATTAGTCATAGTTTATGCTGAGATGCAAATGAGCTGGCATAATCTCTGACTATGTAATTATGTCTTGTATTCATTTTAATAAATTTTATTTTTAAAGTATGTGTTGGTAAAATGGGAACAACTGCAGGGTGAGAATCAAACACAGCCTTTATTCCATGAATACACTTTCCAAATGAATGGAGAAATAATTCTGTGACGGTTTGGCTGCAAAACTTAGTAACCCCTGAGATCAAATGAGGTATTTTGTGTATTTTTAACTCGATTCAACTTATCCCAAGTTCTTCTGTCTCTTGTATGCATGAGACATTGCATTTTATGCTTATTTTATTAAGTAGAATTAAGGACAGTTCTGAATTTTTAAGTAAGGCTACCTGTTTGGAGGATAAAAAACATTTTCCTGGGTTTTCAACTATAAGAAATGGGCTTTTTAAAAGGCTGATGATTGTAAATTTGATAAATAAAATTTTCTATGGTATTATTCTGTGGACTGGAAAAATGAGCTAATTTATATCAGAAGGATACCAGCAAGTACTTTATAATTTAGAATCGATAGAAGCACAGAATACTTTCAATTTGTAAAACATGCTGGACTTATTTAGCCTGATTTGCAAGTGAGAAAGGTGAGGTCCCAAAAGGTTAAATAACTACACTTGTTTTGTTTGGATTTGCAGCCATACCTGCTAATTCACTCAAAACAGCATGACTCATGGCAGCATCTTATCATTTTATTCCTTTTGGTTTTGTATTTTATACTATAAAATAATATATCACTCTGTTTAGAGACAGAAGCAATTAGACTCGTTCCTCATCTCCCAAAGCTTGCACAACGTCTTAAAGTAACTCTACCAATTGGGAAAGAGACACTCAAAGCATGCCTGTGAGGGACACTGAGATTCAAGCCACAGCACCAAGAAGCTAAAAACTCAGATTTAGCTGGTTTCTTGTAACTTGAAAAGAAGACTGTTGGGTCCTGTTTACGTACCCAATCTGATAGTCTATGTCTTTTTATTGGAGAATTGAGTCCATTGATGTTAATAGATATTAAGGAAAAGTAATTGTCGCTTCCTGTTAGTTTTGTAGTTAGAACTGGCATTCCATTCATGTGTCTATCTTCTTTTAGTTTTGTTAGAAGATTACATTTTTGCTTTTTCAGAGATGTAGTTCCCCTCCTTGTGTTGGAGTTTTCCATTTAAAACCCTTTGAAGGGCTGGATTTGTGGAAATATATTTTGTGAATTTGGTTTTGTCATGGAATACTTTGGTTTCTCCATCTATGGTGATTGAGAGTTTTGCTGGGTATAGTAGTCTGGGCTGACATTTGTGTTCTCTTAGGGTCTGTGTGACATCTGCCCAGGATCTTCTAGCTTTCATAGTCTCTGGTGAAAAGTCTGGTGTAATTCTGATAGGCCTGCCTTTATATGTTACTTAACTTTTTTCCCTTACTGCTTTTAGTATTCTTTCTTTGTTTTGTACATTTGTTGTTTTGACTATTATGTGGCAGGAGAAATTTCTCTTCTGGTCCAGTCTATTTGGAGTTCTATAGGCTACTTCATTGCTGGTGGGATTGCAAACTGGTACAACCACTCTGGAAATCAGTGTGGCAGTTCCTCTGGAAATTGGACATAGTTCTACCGGAGGACCCAGCTATACCACTCCTGGGCATATACCCAAAAGATGCTCCAACATATAATAAGGACATATGCTCCACCATGTTCATAGCAGCCTTATTTATAATAGCTAGAAACTGGAAACAACCCAGATGTCCTTCAACAGAGGAATGGATACAGAAACTGTGGTACATCTACACAATGGAGTACTACTCAGCTATTAAAAACAATGAATTTATGAAATTCTTAGGGAAATGGATGAATCTAGAGAGTATCATCCTGAGTGAGGTAACCCAATCACAAAAGAACACACATGGTATGCACTCTCTGATAAGTGGTTATTAGCCCAGAAGTTTGGAATACAGGAAGAACAACCCACAAACCACAAGAAATTTAAGAAGGAAGACCAAAAGGTGGACATTTCATTCCTTCTTAAAAGGGGGAACCAAATACCCATGGAAGGAGTTGCAGAGACTAACTATGGAGCAGAGACTGAAGGAAGGACAAGCCAGCCTAAATATAGCTATCTCCTGAGAGACTCTGACAAAACCTGACTAATACAGATGTAGAGGCTCACAACCTTCCATTGAACTGAGTACAGGGTCCCCAATGAAGGAGTTAGAGAAAGGACCATAGAGCTGAAGTGTTTGCAGCCCCTTAGGATGAAAAACAATATGAACTACCTAGTACCCT
>JADRCD010223520.1:11985-22830 GCA_019843815.1 Montemys delectorum
CCCCACCATGCTACAGGGGCAAGTTTTCCACAATGTTCATAGCGGCCTTAACTGTGATAGCCAGAAGCTGGAAACAACTTAGATGTCCCATGACAGAAGAATGGATACAGAAAATGTGGTTCATTTACACAATGGAATATTACTTAGCTATTAAGAACAGGGCATCTCAAGTTTTGCAAGCAAATGGACGGACCTAGAAAATATCCTGAGTGAGTAACTCAGACCCAAATGGACATGCATGTACTCACTAATAAGTGGATGTTAGCCAAAAAGTACAGAATACCCAGGATACAATCCACAGAACTCAAAAGGTTAATAAGCCCAAGGACCCAAGTGAGGACACCTCAACCCACTGGGAGGGAAGAAAGCAGTCACAGGACGGAGAGGGAGGAGAGGACCTTGGTGGGAAAGGGGACAGGGAGGGTAAGAGGGGAACATATCAAGTATTGGGTAGAGGGAATTGGACTGAAGCCCTAAGGCCCAGCAGAAGGAATGGAAACAGGCAACCTCAGGAGGTAGGAGGTTGGTGGGATCCTCCAGAATGTACCAGAGACCTGGGAGGTGAGAGACTCTCAGGACTCAAAGAGAGAGACCTTAGATAAAATGCCCTACAGTGGGGAGAGGGAACTTGTAGAGCCTACATCCAGTAGAAAGATAATACATCAAATGAGGAAGAGGGGGGCCATCCCACAGTCACAGCTCTGACCCATAATTGTTCCTGTCTGAAAAAACTGTAGGGACAAAAATAGAGAAGAGTTTGAGTAAAAAGAGGTCCAGCAACAGGCCCAAAATAAGATCCAGTTTAAGGAGAGGCTCCAAAGCCTGACACTATTACTGAGGCTATGGTGTGCTCACAAAAAGTTCTCTCATGACTGCCCTCTGAAAGACCCAATAAGCAGCTGAAAAAGTCAGATGCAAATACACCCAACCAATGGACAGAAGCTGCTGACCCCTGTAGTTGAATTAGGGGAAAGCTGGAAGAAGCTGACAGGAGTGCAACCCTGTAGGAAGACCAGCAGTCTCAACTAACCTGAACCCCTGAGATCTCTCAGTCACTGGACCATCAACCAGGCATCATACACCAACTGATATGAGGCCCCCAACACATATACAGCAGAGGACTGCTGGATCTGGCCTTAGTCAGAGAAGATGCACCTAACCCTCAAGAGACTGGAGGCCCCAGGGAGTGGGGAGATCTGGTGGGGTGAAGAGTGGAGGGTTGGGAACATCCTCCTGGAGATGGAGGTGTGGGGAGGAGGTATGAGATGTGGAACAGTCAGAGGATGGGAGGGGGTATGGGATGTGGAACAGTCAGAGGATGGACCAGGAGGGGGATAAATTCTAGACTGTAAAAAAAGATTAAATAACTTTTTTTTTAGAAAAATCTCAGAAAAAAGAATCAGATACTAGAAAATGAAAATGCATACCGTGCTCAAGGACTGGTAAGATTAATGTTGTGGGTAATAAATACTCTATCAAAACTATATACAGAAAGATTGCAACTCCAATCAAAATCCTTATGTTAGTCATCACTGAAATAGAGAAACCTATCCTAAAATTCACATAGAACCACAGAAGATTCTCCTTATGCTAAACAATCTTGAATGAAAAGAACAATGCTGGAGGAATTACTATCCCAGATCTCAGGCTATATTGAGGGCCATAGTAATAAAAACAGTATAGCACTGACACAGAACCATACTTGTCAACCAATGAAACACAGTGGAAGACCCGAACATGAGCACACACAACTTTAGCTGTTTCATACATGACTACAATGCCAAAAACATACATTAGAGAAGGGAGCATCATCACCAAAGGATGCCGAGTAAACAGATGCCCACAGGTAGAAGAATAAAATCAGATCAGACCACATCATCTTACATAAAACCTATCTCCAAATGGATCAAAGACTCAAATGTGAAATCTGAAACCACTAGAAAAACAAAAACAAAAACAAAAACCACAACTCTTACAATAGATGATATAAGTGTAGGAAGTGACTCTCTCACTAGGAATTCATTTACTCAGGAAATGTGGCCAACTATTGACAACTAGGATCTCATAAAACTAAAAAGCTCTCGCAGAGCTAAAGAAACAGTGGAGTTAAAAGAAAGCCCACAGAAAGTCGTTGACAACTATACTTCTGACAGAGAGTTGATATCCAGAATATACAAAGAGTGTTGTAGAGCCCAGTCTACAGACCTACAACACAATTCCTGCACCTAAGGCTCAAGAGATCGTGTGCAAGAGAAGGCAGAAAGAGTCAGAAAAACAGAGAGTTTGCTGTGAGATTGTGTCTTCTGGAAATGTGAGAAGTGAAGCCTTACCAACATGGCTCCCTAAGCAATATCTGAGCAGGAAGGACACCAATAGGCATGTTCACATTGGTGGGGACAAGCCCATGCAGTCTAAGAAATGCTAAGAAATAGGCATGTTCACACGGGTGAGGACAAGCCCATGCAGTCTAAGAAATGCTAAGAGTTGGAGAAATAGTCTCCCTTAGGGAAAAGCACACCAATCGGCTATCCAACACTCTCAGCCAATGCTCTCAGCCCTGAAAACATACATACAAATAATATACAGAATGATCAGGTTGTATTTACATATTTAGGAACACACACACACACACACACACACACACACACACACACACACATCAATTGAAAAACAGATTGAATTTTAAAGATAGTAAAGAGGCAGCACCTAAAGGTTTGGAGGGAGAAAAGAGAAGGAAACGCTGTAATTATCCTATAATCTCAAGAAATTAAATATCTTTTAATGAGGAACAAATAAATGAATATGTAAATTTAAAAAGAAATGCTGAAAAAATTACAAGATCTTAAAATGCCTACTCCCAAACTTTAGAAAAGTATTTACTTTTTATCTATTAATAGATGAGCTATTTACTATAACATTTAACAAAGATAATGTCATAATAGCTTATATAGAAATACTTTTTAAGCTCAAACTAAGTCTTGTATTGTTCTATTTAGACCCTTAAATTGTCTGAGTCATTTTTTCCAGAACAAGGAACATTTTTCCCTTTCTTTTCTTCTTTCTTTTTTTTAAACTAAATCTCTTTGTTCCATTTTTCCTTATGTAGTTCTTGCAGTATAAACTTATGTTTTCAAGTACATGCTGAGTACGAGCTCTATCACTGAGCTACATCTCCAACCCTCTTTCTACTTTGTGTTTTGAAACAGAATTTCACTAATTGACCAAGATGCCTTTAAACTTAGAATTCTCAAATTTTAGCCTTTTAAGTATCAGGGATCAAAGTCCTATTTAATCTGGCTGAGCCACAGTGGAACATTTTAAAGTATAAACCTAAGATTCAAAAACCAAACCAAAACAAAAATAAAAAATCTTAAGCAATAAAGATCCTTTCACTTCAAGTTTCCATGCTCATAGAAAAAGTCCAGATTTTACCGTGGATTAATGAATGTTTAAAGAAGTAAGCACATTCATTATCACCATAACTAAATTTGGTCATCCACTCTAGACTATATTTGGATATTATGAAAGTTCAATTTGTGTAAATTATTTGATGTAGCAATTAAAATTTTTTCAATTAGTTTATCATAATGAAATAATTAGAAAAGTAATCAATGCTTTAGACAGAGAGATATTTGTTAGTCATTTAGAGTAGTGAATAAATAGAAAAATAATCTAAACAACTCAATTATAATTGATGAACAAATTTTGGTATGTTTGCTTTAAAATTTTAGTCAATAAACTTAATAATCAGATCCACATTTCCTGATGAGGTGAAGTCAGTCTATCTATCAAATGTTTCTTTTGCTCCTTTTATTTCCTAAGCCTCTTCTGCTTATGTGGATTCATGAACTCCATCAGCTCAGTGAAATGAAATAACTTACTCTACTTCCAAATGGAAACAAAGACCACTAGGAGATTGTCCAATCTTATATTTTCTTTCCTTGCACATTAAGGAAATATATGTGATGAATATAAAGAGGACACAGATGCAGGCAAGACAGATCTGGCATTTCAGATACCTCAGCTACAACATTTCAGAGCCTCCATCAGTCGGAGTCCTTCTAATATGTGTAATGTAGATGCTTCCATTAACCCACTTGGGTTATGTAACATAAGCAAGAAGTAAGAAATTTTTCTATTACTTCTTTTTGAATTTGGGATTGTGTTATTGTAGTATAAACTGGCCAAACTCTGAAACTTTTTCTTAGAAGGTATGGGGTATGGTAGATCAACCACACCCCAGTGGAAGGATACATGTGCAAGACTATATCTTTAAATAAAGTATATTTGATGGATTTTTAGAAATAATAAAAAAGAGGATGCAAATACAGGCAAGGCAGATGGCAGGAGCTCAGAGTGGAGTAAGATCAAAATACGTTGCAAAGAATTTTCAAAGAAATAATGAAATAAAAATGAGGTATACAACGTTCATATAATTTTATTTGGTATATTTATAGAATGCCATCAGATTATATTTATTCTTGCTAATTATATTTAAATGACCATATCTTTTGATTTAACAATTTTTCTTTAAAAACTTTTAGTACAATATCACATCCAATATTAAATAAAAACCAGTTTCACTGATTAATAGGTAAATATAGACATGTCAAATCTACAACCCTTTTTACAAGGTTTCAGTTTTTAGATACCTGGGACACAGAGATGGACAGACACATTGTCCCATCTGGTTTGAAGGACAGGGAACAGTAAACATGGGTGTCATAAGCTGTGATCCTGAGGTAAGTTCAAGAAACTTCTTGGCTGCAGTTGGAAGACTGTGGCACCATGCACTGGGGCATGGAAAATTAAGAACAAAGGTTCTGTATGTGAAAACTCCTCCTCAGGGATAAGTATGGGTCTAGGGTAAAGACCAGAGAACATAATTATACAAATGCTGGAGATGTATCTCCCCAGACAGAGAGTAGGCCCTGAAGAGAAGCCTCATGGCCCTGATGAAATTCTGGACAATACTTCGTCACTCCACTCCACCCTGCTCCTTGGCTCTTCTCAGCTGCTTCTGCCCTACCTTGTCTCTGTATCTTCAGTTCCCATTTTTCCTTTCATCTCCTTTTCCGCTTACTTTACTCTTAGGAACCATAACACCCTCAGGATATTTTCCACTAGTCAGAAATGTTTCCACTATTCCAAATGCAGTCAGAATGACCGGGACATGCATGGATTTTTTTAGATGAAAGTAAAGTCAGGAAGGTTTCTTTCCATTCCTACAGGGCAAGATGGAAGATTGCCTAGAAGGATGGGACACATGAATATTACTGACGTAGAGAACACTGCCCCAATGGCAGAAGATGGTTTTCCCTGATACTGGTTCGTGTCAGAGGTGCAGCTGTTAGGGACATTTCTTTGAGGCTGCGTACACACTCACTGACTTCCTCTGTTGCTTGTTTTCCATATACTGAGGCAAATCCCTAAGCACAGAGTACCCTAGTTCTCTGACATGACATTGATGTAAAGCTTTAGATACTTTACATAAAAGCAGAGAGAATGGGATGGGGATTTGATTCCATGCCATGGTGATAATGAGGATCAGCTCAGGAGGTCTGTTGCTGGCAGAACTGGTGTGTGCTTTAAGACATACTGCAGTGCCAAGAAACAATGCAAAGTGTGAGAAAAAGCAGACTGAGTCACGATCCATTGCAGAATCTAAATTGTATACTTCTGTCTCCATATATAATATGCCCAAGATGTCATTTCTACTGTCATCGAAACTTTTTAGATTGTCACCACTGTAAGAACAACAGCAGTAGCATTTCTTTATATTAAATGCAACTGAACCCCACAGGAAAAAAAAAAAGGACATGTTTTCCAGAGACATGTTTTATGTGATGACTATTAGTCTGGGAGACTCTGGGGAGAAAGGAACTCTTATTCTTGATTTTGTATAAAGGAGGTCTCTGTTTGACACTGACCACACGGTGTTGTGCTTTTCTGTATCTAGCTGTCAGAAACCTCCAACTATGGTGTGAAAGATGTATAATATTCTTTCAACAAGGCTGTTTTTTCACCCAGTATTATGGGGGTTTGAAAACAGAATGGGAACACTCTCGTTAATAATCCATCCACATCCACATGGCACAGCTGAGGTGCTGGAGGCAAGGGGGCTGTCATATTTCTAAATATTAGGAGAAAGAAAAGCATTTCCAGAGGTCATGTGCCCTTCTCTTATTAGCCTGTCTTTTAATAAAAGACAGTTTTGCTTCATTTGGATCATAAACTCTCATATATGCAAACACATTATGAAATGAAATTTGCTTTTGTTATAGGAGACAAAACACTGCTGAAGAATGCCTTAGAGTGCTTTATTGATTTCTCTTATTTTCTTCTATGTCTATAGCTGTGAAACTATAACTGTAACCAATGTATCCCCACAGCCTTTAGTAACTACTCTATGGTCAACCCCAAACCGTAGTCACCAGTTATTTGTTTATGCAGTTTTTATATAAATCAAACTATATACATAATCTTGGGGGGGTCTTTTTTTCTATCTTAGCAAAATGCATTTAAGTCATCTATGTCACTTGGCGAACTTACACTGCATTTATTCCTTTTGTTGAATAGAATTCCATTACATAGACGCTTCAGTCTGTTCATCCATATAGCAGCTGAACAGTATCTGGTGCCTGCTTTCTCTCTCTCTCTCTCTCTCTCTCTCTCTCTCTCTCTCTCTCTCTCTCTCTCTCTCCCTCCCTCCCTCTGTATGTGTTGAAAATAATCACCATAAATATTAATACACAATTTTTGTGTAAACATTAGCTTCTGTTTCCTTTGGAAATAACCGCAGGAGGGTTACTGAGTCATATATTAATGTATAAGGATGGCATTCCACAGTAGTTAAATCCTTTTATATTCCCACCAGTAACATGCAGCAATCTGTTTGGTCAGCAGGCTCACATACACTTATTATTTCCAGTCCTTGTAAAAGTCTTGTGTGTTCTGGTAAAGCGATAGATCATATAGATAGATGACAAGACCCAACACATTGGTATATATGTATAGTGACATTTCATTATAGTTTCAGTCTATATCTCCCTGGTGACTAATGGTGATGAGCACCATTGCCTGCACATATCTGGGACCAATGTGCAGATCCTCAAGTGTGATGATACATACCTTTAAATACCTTTAATGCCAGAACTTAGGAGGTAGAAGCAAAAATAGGATCAAGGTTCAAGGCTAGCTTGAACTACATGAAACTCTAACTAAAAAAAATAAATAAATCAAGTAAGAGGAAATGAGAGTTTTCTTATTGAGTTTTGAGAGTTCTTTTTTGTTTATTCTCGATGAATGTTTATTAAATATATATTTTTATAACATTGTGATGAAGCCTACAGCTTTTTATTTTCCTTGCAGTGTTGTTTACCAAACTGTAGACCTCTAACTTGGTTTTGTTGTTGTTGTTGTTCTGGTAGTTTGAGTATTATATCTAAGAAAGCTGACAGGTTCAATGTTATACATACATATATATTCATAGAAATTTAGTAGTTCTATTTTCTATTTCATTCTATGATAAATTTTGACATTCTTTTTGCATGAAGTGACATGTGAGTCAAAGCTCAGCTTTTGATATAAATATCCATTCCTTTTATCATTATCATTGAAGAAAATGGCATATACAGTAACTGCCTATGCACTATGTAAAAAGTCAATGGCTCTAATGTGCCTATGCCTTCTTCTGATTTAGTTCTGTGCTGGTGATGTATGTGTCTGCCTTCCACTAATCCACGCTGCTTTGGACACTGTGTTTTTACAGTTATTCCTGAATAGGACTATACATCTTTCAATGTATTCACTTGCAAAATTGTTTTGGCTACTTTTGGCTACTTTGGCTTCTTTCCTTTTCTGTTTTTAATTTACAATGTTCTGTTAGAATTTTGTTTTCTATCCAAAAAAAAATCTCTTGAAATTAGTTTGGGTTTACATTCACTCTATATAAAACCGTGTTGAGAAATCCAAGACACTCTGCAAAAGTTAAAAATTCCAAGTCTGGGATGGAAGAGATAGCTAAGTCGTTAAAAGGACATGCAGAGAACAAGTGTTAAGTTCTCAGCACCCACATGGTAGATCACAATGCTCTGTAACTCCAGTTCCAGGGGCTCCAATACCCTTTCTGGTCTCCATGAGCACCAGGTACACATGTGGTACATATACATACATATGCTGGCACATGTGGTACATACATATAAAATAAATATGAAATAAAAGTCATCTTAGAATCAGTCTACAAAAAATAGTATTCATATTTATAAACTTGTCATTTGATTGTTATATAACATCTGCCTTCACAATATTATCAGTCCAGAGAAAACATTAAAACTCCAAGTTATTTTCTTTGTTCAGTACATTTTTTATTTATTCACTTTACGTCCCACCCACTGCCCCCTCCCAGTCATCCCCTCCCACAATCCTTCCCTTCTCCCCCTTCCCTTCTTCTCTATCCACAACAACTGGAGTCGAGGCTATCCCAAAAGCTGTTGTCTGTATGTAGGATATGTTCTAGCTGGGCTCCCTTGTCTGGCCTCAGTGGGAGAGGAAGTGCCTAGCCTTGCTGAGACTTGAAGTGCTCAGTATCACAACTCAGGCGTGCTCCTCACACGCCTTAATCACTAACATTATTGACAATATACAGGGTTGTTCATTCCCAATACATATTCTGTTGGCTAATGTCAAGAAGCACACCTCCAACTGGAAAACAGTGCTCTCTGCCCAAGAGGACTGAGGGATGGCTCATGGAGATACACTGTTTCATGTTGAAGCATGCTTGTCCTTTTGAACAATGGCAACATAGCAGCTGAAGGACACAGACTCTAACTCAGATTACCTAGAGAAGTGCAAAGTAGTATCCTACCATACTGGAATAGTTCCCAATTCAACGGGAGCTTATGAAAAGGAGTCTGAAATAAATGTTTACAGGGCTGTGGGCTCGCTACCATGCTAATATCAGAGACAACAGCAGGCTCACTGTTCAATATTCCAGCTACACATCTCCTGCTTCTTTTCAACTGAGTTCTTTGATTCCTTGCTGGGTTTCTTGATTTCCTGTAGAATTCCATTGTAAAAGCTGTAAAAAAAAATCCTCTAATTGCACCAAACGAAGTACCATCTTTTGTTAAAAGAAGGGTAGCTTACATCTTCAGGAATGTGTGTCTGAGAGTGCAGCGGCATGTGGTGCACAATGAAGGGGGCAAAGCCAGCACAGAATTCTTCTTTTTTCTTCCTCTCGTGCTTCCTGGCAGCATTTTAAATTTATTTATAATACTGCTGTCATTAATATTATGTTCACTTGGTTGAAATTATTTTGTTTCTGCCTTTGGAAATAGAGCTGCTCAAATCTGATAAATAATAACACATTATATAAGTACTGTGGATTATTTAACGTTCTGATTAATGAGATATTTTCTAACCCAAAATGACAATCTTCGGAGCCATGCAGATGTAAGCTTGTCAATCTCAGATCATGAATAGTGTTTACATTTGAGAGATGAATCTGAAACACGGGTAGAGCGGTTCATTTTGCCTTCAAACATTTTTTATGTAATAATGGACTGAATAATCAGGATAAAAGGTTCTCATTAGATAGTGACCTTGTCTGTATGGCACCGAGCCAGACCAGATGACATGAGCTCCTCTGAAACTGCAAAGAGTTATTTTGGAATATAAAATCAGATTCTGCCCTAAGCAGAATCTTTCTATTTTGGTTGACTATCAAACAAGCACAGTGAAAAATGAATAGGGGGTAGGAGTACGGGTGGGTCGAGTATGAAAGAGGGGAGAGTGGAACAGAGCTTCCTCCCCTGTAGCCTCTGTTATTCTCCCCTTCTACTAAGTGCATCTGGTGAGAGGACATGGAAACCACACTCTTTCTTCTTCATGCTTTTCAGCGGGAGGATGGCAGCTAATGGCACTTAAGCATCTGCCCTGTTGTATGAAAAGATTCTCTCTTTGCTCACTTAGTGCTGTCTGCCTGACACCACCAGCCTTGGCTGCCTGACACCACCAGCCTTGGCTATCTGGGCCATGACCTGGCACAGGTGTCCTCCTCCAAATGCACTGCACTTAGAACCACATCTACTCTGTCCTGGTTAGGCTCTCTGCTGCTTTGTCGAGTTTCCTTTCACAGGCAGTAATCTTGGTAAGCTTCATCCTTGCTTTTAGAGATGAGTGTGTCTACAAGCATGTCCCTAAAGTCAGATTCCCAGTTGTGTCTTATTTTACTAAGAAGCAGAAAGTTTGGGGGAAGAAAAGTATGATGCAGGCAAAAGGAATGCAGCGAGTCACCCTGAAATCAGATTCTAGGCTGATTTTTTTTCAGGCACAAAATTTTTTTTAAATGTTTTTAAAATGCTACATGCCACCCCAGAGCCCTGAATCATATACAAAATGAAAGATATTACCCCTTCATAAAAGACCTTAGAAGATGGTTTTAGAATAAAATGCTTCCAGCTGCTCTTCTAGGCTCCACTATCCTCTGCCTCCATGTTCAAAGCCCTTCCATTGCATCAGAGTTACAATGAGGAAAAGTAAGTTTCTAGATAGCACGTCTCAATTGGATGAAACAGAATAAAAGTATTCATGTTAAAAGTACTTTATGCAGTGTTGGGAGCATTGGTATTCTCTCCTTTCTCCCTGTGGGAGGTATGTTCGAACCTGTGGTCCTCTACCTCCACCTCTTCAGCATATCCTACTGGCCTATTCGACCACAACGCACAAGAGCCACCTTCCAAACACAAATGCATGCAGTCAAACATCTTGGTCACTTAGAGTCTTCTTCACTTTAATGCAGCAGTGTGTACTGTCAACAATCAGCACCTCAAATGGAAGGTGACA